>CABFVX010002393.1:0-44090 GCA_902151425.1 Timema shepardi | reverse complement strand
CGCACGTAACTCTAAAAAACCTTATTCGGTTTCCCAAATACTCTTTCCCCCCACTATTACCAATAATATATTTTCTCTGTTTCTCTAATCCAGAACTTCGTGAAACGTGAAAACCCGTATTTTTACTTGCGAACCACATGATGTGACCAATTGGTCGGTATGTGTTGGAACTTGCTCTCGTGCTCCCCTTCAGAGAGCATCAGAGCATACAATTCGACTGTGACTGTGACTGTGAGAAGAAGGTGAACTCTTATTTAGTAAATAACAAATTTATTACTACCACTTGTCAGCATACGCTAAATCATCCAAGTTTCCACAGCGGTCACCACTGCCGGAAGGACCTTCCAGCATTCTTTTCTCCAAATATCTGGCCCCCCTCACAGCAACATCCCTAGTCGCCGAGGAGCCTTGTTCCGACTCTCCATCAGCCCACCTTTCACAGCGGTCACCACTGCCTAAGGGGACACTTTCCTTTCATAACCTCATATCTAAGCATCCCCCGGCCAGTTCCATCCCAGAATGGGATTCCGCCATCGAAACGTATGACGACAGAAAGAGAAACTAGCCCGCAGACATCAACAAGAATACGAGGCCACCAGACCAGTCCCAACCAGAGAATACTCAACCCAGGGACCTTCTCACCCTGATGGAAGAGCAGTCCAAGAGACTTCCATCTGCTCAACAACAACTGTAACGTCAAGTCTGAAGACTCCAACCACGAGATCCTCCTCGTCTCCCCTTTCAAGTCATTTACAAGATTCCCCGACCACTCAGGCCCCTCCTAAGCCCATCTCACCCCTCAGCCCAGATCAAAAGTACCTCTTGTACCCCCTATACCCTCCTCCCGCCGCATACACCTCCTCTCCAACTTCCCTCCCGTTTACTCCATGGGCATACCCACGGGACAAACGACTAGTCCTCAAAGCCGTCCATCACCTAGACCCACTCTTCGACGAGCTCATGTCCAACGCCAAAAGGAACTCCACTGTAGTGACGAACAGGACACCTAACTTTAAGACTGCACCCCCCTTTAAAGGTCTCAACCATCCCGACGCCAACCTCAAACCCTAAAAACAAAACGACCAACCGTAAGTTCCTATTCTCATCGTACACAGAAGGGAGGTGTAACAACTCTAGATGTAGTAAAAGTTTTAATTCATAGTCATATAATTTATCGCTACATATTCTATATGTAGGAAAATGCCTTGTCTTACTCTGTGAGATATAGCGAAAGAGAGAGAGAAACATACACTAGTATAACAGTGATGACAAGTCCTGAGAGGAGTGTCAAGTCAAGATCAAAGAATACAACGTCTTGTTGAAGGTTGCCACCTTAAAAGATGAACGAGATGGGGATGGGTACAGAATAATGAAGGTTTACAGCTGAAGTCGATGGGATGGGACAGTGGGGCGATGAAATACTGGTGTCACATAAGCACTTCTATGTGCCCTGGTACGTCCCTGTTTCGTAATTGGAAGATACCAATTTACATTGACTCTTATTAGAAATATGTTTAAAATATAAGGTCTTATATGTGTCCTGGTATGCCTCTTTTAAAAATACTAAGAGCCCTGAGTTCAGGATGAATCCCGCATAGCCTTGTGACAAAGCAGTGGCACGCTGAGTCAGTGGTCTTGGGTTTGATTCCTATAGCAAGGTGTTATTTTTTTCAACCTAAAATTTAGATAAAAACCTGTTGATAGCTATCATCCTTTACTAATTATTATTTCTAGTTAATTGAATTAGCACTTTCCCCCCTCTGTATCTCACTAGCGGTTCAACTGGTGTGCATATAGCCTAGTATTAGCTAAGCTAATGTTTAGAAATTAGAGGAAAGTGGGTGCATTTGTAAGGAGAAAGAGGGTAAAACTATTGATAAAATGCCTTAGTACACCCGAATGAAATTTTAAGCAGAATATCCCCGTCGCTGGCAATTCAGAAGAGTGCCAGCCAGAGTGACGTGTACGGACATTCGACCTCTGATGCGGGTATTTAGCATATTAATAGAATGACTTGTACCCTTCAATGACAGGGTATGATTCAAAGTTTTGACGTACACGAAGTACGTGAGTAAAAGTAGCAGCCACAATCGCTTAGATTTCCCCCTTATATGCGCCTCTCCACCTATTTAAGGTGAAATTAAAACCCCTCATAAATATTATCACTCAATTTTAGAAAGGAAACTTTGTTTTAAATTTTGATGCTATATGTAGGTTGGTTCAAAAGATACATTATTATTATTATTATTATTATTATTATCATCATCAGCACCACGTCTTACTACCCGTTTGGGTTATACGCACTTCCGCTAATGTGTAATGGTAGGGTGATTGTGAGATGAAATGGAGGACCTACAGTTTAACGTGGAATCCGAACCATGATGGAGGCCTGGTTGTCCACACATTCATAAGTTATGATATTATGGTCAACAACTATAATATCATAACACACCTCATAATATATAAATGAAGATCCCGATATCAACAACAATAGTATTATAACACATCTCATGATACACAGATGAAATTCCCGATATCAACAACAATAGTATTATAACACACCTCATGATGCATAGATGAAGATCTCGATATCAACAACAATGCTAATATAACACACCTCATGATATACAGTTGAAGATCCCGATATCAACAACAATACTATTATAACACACCTCATGATACACAGATGATGATTTCGATATCAACAACAATACTATTATAACACAACTCATGATACAAAGTTGAAGATTCCGATATCAACAACAATGCTATTATAACACACCTCATGATACACAGATAAAGATCCCGATATCAACAACAATGCTATTATAACACACCTCATGATACAAAGATGAAGATTCAAATATCAACAACAATGCTATTATAACACACCTCATTATAAAAATACGAATATCCCGATATCAACAACAATACTATTATAACACACCTCATGATACACAGATGAAGATTCCGATATCAAAAACAATGCTATTATAACACACCTCATGATACTAATATGAAGATCACGATATCAACAATAATGTTATTATAACACGTCTCATGATACACAGATGAAGATCCCGATATCAAGAACAATACTATTATAACACACCTGATGATACGAAGATGAAGATTCCGATATCAATAACAATGCTATTATAACACACCTCATGATACACAGTTGAAGATCCCGATATCAACAACAATACAATTATAACACACCTCATGATACACAGTTGAAAATCCCGATATCAACAGCAATGCTATTATAACACACCTCATGATACACAGATTAAGATTCCGATATCAACAGCAATGATATTAAAACACACCTCATGATACACAGTTGAAGATCCCGATATCAACAAAAATACTATTATAACACACCTCATGATACACAGTTGAAGATCCCGATATCAACAACAATACTATTATAACACACCTGATGACACACAGATGAAGATCCCGAAATCAACAATACTATTATAACCCACCTGATGACACACTGATGAAGATCCGATATCAACAACAATACTATTATAAACCACCTGATGACTCACAGATGAAGATCCCGATATCACAACAATACTATTATAACCCACCTGATGACACAGAGATGAAGATCCCGATATCAACAACAATACTATTATAACCCACCTGATGACACACAGATGAAGATCCCGATAACAAGAACAATACTATTATAACACACCTCATGATACACAGATGAAAATCCCGATATAAACAACAATGCTATTATAACACACCTCATGATATACAGTTAAAGATCCCGATATCAACAACAATACTATTATAACACACCTCATGATACACAGATGAAGATCCCGATATCAACAACAATACTATTAAAGCCCACCTGATGACACACAGATTAAGATTCCGATATCAAAAACAATACTATTATAACACACCTCATGATACACAGATGAAGATCCCGATATCAACAACATTACTATTATAGCCCCTGTGATGACACACAGATGAAGATCCCGATATCAACAACAATACAATTATAACCCACCTGATGACACACAGATGAAGAGCCCGATATCAACAACAATACAATTATAACCCACCTGATGACACACAGATGAAGAGCCCGATATCAACAACAATACTATTATAACCCACCTGATGACACACAGATGAAGATCCCGATATCAACAACAATACTATTATAACACACCTCATGATACACAGATGAAGATCCCGATATCAACAAAATTACAATTATAACCCACCTGATGACACATAGATAAAGATCCCGATATCAACAACAATGCTATTATAACTCACCTCTTGACACACAAATGAAGATCCCGATATCAACAACAATACTATTATAACCCACCTCATGACACACAGATGAAGATCCCGATATCAACAACAATATTATCATAACACACCTCATGATACACAGTTGAAGATCTCGATATCAACAACAATACTATTATAACACACCTCATTATACACAGATGAAGATCCCGATATCAACAACAATACTATTATAACACACCTCATGATACAAAGATGAAGATCCCGATATCAACAACAATACTATTATAACACACCTCATGATACACAGATGAAGATTCTGATATCAACAACAATACTATTATAACACACCTCATGATACACAGTTGAAGATCTCGATATCAACAACAATACTATTATAACCCACCTCATGATACACAGATTAAGATCTTGATATCAACAACAATATTATTATAACACACCTCATGATACAAAGATGAAGATCCCGATATCAACATCAATAATATTATAACACACCTCATGATACACAGATGAAGATCTTGATATCAACAACAATATTATAATAACACACCTCATGATACAAAGATGAAGATCCCGATATCAACAACAATGCTATTATAACACACCTCATGATACACAGATGAAGATCCTGATATCAACAACAATACTATTATAACCCACCTGATGATACAAAGTTGAAGATTCTGATATCAACAACCATACAATAATAACTCTTCTCACTGTTCACATTTTGACAATAGATTATAATTTTATTAGGATTTTTACACGATACATAGTATGTAAATTAGTACAACTATTTATTCAATATAAAAACACATCCAAACATGCATTTAAAATAATTCCTGGCTTAAATAAATGTAAAGCCTGTTTCAAGATGTTCAAGTATCGATCATCTATGTGAAATTCTATCTTATATTATTGCTAATAGATCCTTGGCAAGTATCTAATCTGTTACAACAACTCCAATCGTTGGTCACATAGTCCAAGCCATCAATCTGACAAGAGCCTGGCTGGTCTTGGTTCGAGCCTCAGCCCCTCTACAAGCTAATTCGGGTGCACGTTACAATAATATTGTTCCTCATCCTGGATCCTTATATGAAGACATTAATAACCACGGTGTTTAAAGGAGTAATTAAAAAAGAGTTGGCAGAGAAAATAATATGGAGCAACAGAGACCCTTACGAGTAGCTTGAATATTTTAATGCGAGTTGAGTCTTACTACCCCGCTGGAATATGACACTTTACTTCACTCTTGAGATAGGAATTAGGAAGGCTTACATGTTTAAATGGGTGACCTGGCGGTTTAGGGGTAAGGTGTCAGACTTCTATGCTGGCGGCCGGGGTTCAATCCTCGGTCCCGGCACAGATTTATCTACATCTTGTGAATGTGGGGAATGCCAGGCCTCCACCGTGGTTCGGATTCCACGTTAAACTGTAGGTCTTTCATTTCATCTCACATTAACCCTACCATTACACATTAGCCTAAGTGCGTATAACCCGAATGGGTAGTAAGACGCGGTGCTAATAATAATACATGTTTAAGGAAATAGGCCAAAATTTGTCTGGAGAGTAAGCTTGTGAACAATTTTTAAAAATGTATCAGTACACCTGGCCATGATTCGAACCCCAATGTCCCTATCACCGGCAAAAAAAACGTACTAGACGATATGAAACAGTAATTACCTATTCTAATTGGTGTCTTCAGGTTGCGGTCGCTAATTGGCGCTAAACTGTCGTCTGCTCGATCCGTCCCGTCAGGCTCCGACTTGAAACGATCACTGGCTAGGAAAACTACTGACTCTCTCTCTGTGTGTGTATTTGCTCAAGAGCGACACTATCAGTCCAAGTTGACTGCCGATTATTAGATTGTCAATATTGGTTACACAATACTCGTCTTAGACCATGGTCAATTCGAGATTAGCAAGACGGCTAGAAACTATTTAACCTTATTTTTAATCTGAATAAAACTTTATAAAATATTATTATATAAATGTATCTCTATTTGAAGCAGAATATTCATAGGATAAATATATTAATTGTTTCGGCAGATGGTGGCTCTGTGGATATAAACTATTTCAATCAATGTTAACTAAAGTTAATTTGTGAAAGGAGATGGTACATAAGGAGGTTTATTAGATTAATACCAAGTTTGGTTGAATTCCATTGGTATCTTCAGGTATAAACCAAAGCCACAGACAAAGAAATAACAGATACAGTAGCCCCATGGCTTCTTTGGTGCTGACTGACAGCTCACAGCTGACAGTTGACGGCTTTGAAAAGCTACCAAACCAAATTATGTATCCCTACGCCGAACCATATAATCTGTAAAAACATGTGTTTAGCAGCTGTCACTTCTGACGGTCAAAATGTAGGTGTATACCTAAATGTTGACTGTCAGAAGTCAACTGTGAGCTGTCAGTCAGCACCAAAGAAGCCACGGGGCTACTGTACACAGCCTTACGGGAGTTTTGTTGCGCTCATCGAGTCAGGTAGAACTTAAAATATCCAGTGATAACAGCGCTTCCAAGTGAGAATTCTTTAAAACAACTCGCTAGCAAAATGTTCCTCGTGAGAAAGAAAAGCTAAGAATTGCTGTCTCTCCGAGTACAATAGTCCAGGTAACGGTAGTCCCTTAGCCCCGCCTCACCCCCTTTCAATGACCAAAACTTTTCAAACAATTGAGTGTGTTGGACCCACATTTTTACCAATGCACCTCGGGAATCATCGTGTGGATGCCGAACATGAATTAATCTCATATTAGTATTCTGCGACCCGATAAATCCCCATATATCAAATTTCATCTTAATTGGAGAACATAGAATTTACTCCCCGCTTTTTCCCCTTTACATCCGTTCAGGCGAATAAATTTGAAAAACATTAAAGATTTCTCATCCAATTTTATAAAGAAACATTCATTTTAAATTTCAATACTCTATGTCCACTAGTTCAAAAAATGCACGGTCAATGAATTAAAAAAAAAATTATCCCCTTTTTCATCTCTTACAGGTTGAATTTCACAAATTTCGGTCCTATCTCTGGTCTAAAGCCAAAAATGAACCTTTAGTAAAAATTGCTAATGTCCATCCATGTTTGAAACCATTAAGCTCTTCCAACAAAACCACAAACTCCCCCACATAATTTATTGACCCAACAGACAAAAGTTGGCCCTGTAGTTTGGAATTGTAAGCAATAATGTCTCATCCCCGTATATCCACACTCGTATTAATATTATTAAATCAATATTTAGTTTAATATAAGAGAGAAAACATAATAAATCCTCATATTTGTGCTTTATACTTCTAATATTTAGATAAAGTATTTTTAAATAGCAGTTGAAATGGACTATTTGGCCGAAATTGACTTTAGATAAATGTTTTCAATAGATGATTCTTCTATAATATTAGTTTTGGTATCTACTAAGTGAGAAATAATGTTTTAATAAAGACGAAACTACAAACAAGTTTATAAGTTGTATAATATTAACTTGAGGCTAATTATTAGCCAGTTAGCCTCAATAATTAAATGGTATGGTGCACCAAACAGACTTTCTCTTTACTTTGTCTAAAAATGGAAACCTTTACTTAAAACTTGTAATATTTATTAAACCAGATAATATACATTTCTACAGAAACAAGATGGAAAAAATGAGCATCACATTCCACCAAGAGGCATAAATGAAAGAAACGTATTGTTCATTATTCTTATTTTACAGATTCTACATATTTTCATCAAAAAGCATAATAATAAATTCCCGTTTTCCGAGACCTTATATTATATATATATATATATCTTGGAAGCTAGGGACCTTTCAAGAATTACGCAAGGATTGTTTGGGGTAGACGTGATCAGTGTTTCTTTCGTTTTCGTGGGGGTGGGCAGAATCCATCTTAACTAAGGATTTTATCAATGTGTATGGTGATACAAAATTTAAAAAACACTTCTACAGACGCGCGGTCAAAAAGGTTGCACCTAGCGATGACAGATAGCGCTGAAGAATAGCCCACAGCTACACATAACTATACATTTCACATCACCAATCCTTTCATCTAAAATAATACAGTTTACTAAATCGTAAGAAAATTACGTAAAATCGGTAAAGAGAGAGGGGGGAACGAAAATTTTTATGATTCCTACAACCGTACAATAATGAGTTATTTCGTGTCTCAAATACTTGCAAATATATGATTAAAATTGTCAATATCTGCTTATGTAAGTTACCCTTAAAATTGTGTTCATGGGATGATTAGTTTATAATGATAAACATTGCCCACATATGAAATTTAATTAAAAAAATCGTTACAGTGGATTTCGAGATAGCTTGTTTTCTCTCTTTTTTACCTTTAGTAAACTACCCTCAATTATAGGGTAAGATATTTAACTCCAAAAACTCCTCGGGGGAACCTTATAAAACCATAAATACTAGGTTTTATCCTGATCAGTAAAATGGTGTCGGCTCTAGGCCTAGATAAAGACACACACGGAGATGGCATCGCAGAAACACCTTTTCGGGGGGTTGACAGGTATCAAAATTTGGACTTTTTATTACCAGCAAAGTACTTTTCTCTTCAAGGTGTCGAGAGAAAGTAAAAATTGTCTATTTACTTAAGATGAGCACAAATCATAGTCTCATACGCTTCAGTGGTGCAAACACATTTCTGTACATTCTTAAAACTACTTTCAACTAATGGCTCAATGACACTGTGGAGTAAAATAATAACAATTTAAGAAGCAAAAAGTAGTAAATATTACAGTGGTCCCTTATGTGAATGTTTGAGTTTATACAGTCATAATGTCCCATTATTTGAATATTGTATTTACATTTTACCTATCAACTATAGTTCTATAGTCCTATGAAGAGTGTTTAGTTAGGTATTGGTATATATTTCAGCTTTTACACACTTTAACAACTAAAGTGTTTTATTGAAATATACCTCCTATCCAAGCCTACTATTTAAAAACCAAAGTTGTTATCCTAAAGCTTGAGCCAAATACAGTTTTTTTTAGTTATTTTTAAACAATCACAATTATTCAACATTAAAACTACTTATAAATCCTTACATTATTCCAACGTTTCAAAATGCACCGTGCTACAAATATTAATTTTGAGACCAGAGTCTAGATTCATAGAAATATGTCAAAACACAGTTAATTTATTACATTTAATTTGGATCAAAATCAGCTCAAAGTCACAAGTACTCAACTCTCCAAAGTTCACTCAACGAGATGAGATTATTGGTGTAATATGTTCCATATGTTCTGCGTCGGTTTCCCTGAACATTAAATATTCTCCTTTGCAGTCCACAGCAAGTGATTGTGGATTCTAACTTTAAGAAGGTGGCTTTGTGCAAAATAGCAAGTGTTTCTTTGTGCAAAATAGCTTGTGATTTTTGCATTGTTTAAGCCAATGAGAGTATATTATCCTTATTTTCTTCAATGCCTTTCCTAACATTATATTTAACATTACCTTCTTTATACTACACAAAAGGAAATTGCTCAATAAATGTTTCTAGGATATGTGTGTGAACATATCTGTAGGGGACTTGAGATTCCGTAAGTCATCATGCCCTTTATTGAGATATGCTCTATGAAAAATGTAATAATCATGCCATGACTCCATGTTGGCATCACACTTTGTTAATGTTTTCATGCAGAGCTTACAGTGAAATTTCCGTTCTATCTTGTATGCAAGATAACAAGCAACATATGTAGAGGATCGAACGGTAAAACAAATAGTTATCGAATCTTAATTTGTGATGATAAAAAAACGTTAAAATTGTATGTATATTTTCATACTCATTAGTTCCTATTTAAAATACCATTCATCTAATAACAAAATATGTTATATAGTAAATAGGAAATCATTTTGAGATATCTATCTATTTTGTATCTGACATATCAAAATAATATCTATGTAGCCTACAATCGGTTTTCACCGAAAGGTTGAAGGAGTGGAGCCTCTAAAGGGAGTACAACACTTTTAACCTAACGGCTGTGTCTCTGTTCTTTCCTTCTCTGTGACCAAGGAACATACACCTGGAGAAGAAGTTGACCAATATTAGATAAGATACACAATAATATAACTGAAACGAAATTTAAAACGGAGCCAAAGTGTGTGTAGGTGAGCTGAGGCCTGATCTTGAAATCGTTTGCGAGTTGCTGCCCATTCATTTGAGAGAGAGAGGATTGAGTTTCGTCCACATAATTAGCGGTGTGCTTTCTATCATACTGTCTTTAGTTTCAGATAGAAACTATCATCGTCTCAAGTCAATATCCTTCGTAATACCCAGACCCTCATCAGTTCTTGACGTTCAATGGTTTCGGCAAAAATTTGAAGTTTTGTTAGGTTAGGTTAGGTTAGGTTAGGTTAGGTCAATAGGTCAAATTCGTAAGTGGCTCTAAAAAATTTGGGATCGCAATGCGACTATCTCTTTAGAGGTAGACTACTCATGCGGCCACAACACACCTGCAGCCGCCCAAAGTTTTATTGAATTACAACCACCAACACCTACATTAAAGATACAAACATTTTAATAATAGACGTTAACACACACATGAAACTAATATATGGTTGTTTAGTTTTAAACGACCAGTCTTCAGCAAACGTTACAATCTAACATTATTATTAGGGTGCCATCAGAAAGATTATCCTCCCTCGCCGTTCTCAGAACACTGCACTTGACCGGTACCAGCATCGACAACGACTGAAGGCAGCGCGTGGCCTGCTAGTGATGGGGAGCCTTGTTTACTTCGGCCTGCGTGACCGACACCATGTAGGGGGATTTATCCCCCCTACTTTTCTTACCATGATCCTTTGCGCTCAACCACTATAAAACTTCATGGCTCGCTAGGCAAAAAATACTATTACAACTATTCATCACCTTCAGGATGGTCGACACTCTCCGAAGTTCTCTCTTCAACTCAACTTCACGCAACCCGTGATCACGATGTTTACGTCGAGGGGCCGACCGGACCACCGAAAGTAATATGAAGTTTAATTAATCGTTCAAGTCCGTGGGTAGTTGGCGGCTCTGTGGCCGAGCTCAAGTCTTAGTTGTTTTTTTTGTATACATTTTTAATAGGATTAGCTTCTCTCATTATTAATGTTCGTTATTGTTTAGGTTAGCTTTCTATGACTTAGTTCACTTACGTGAAGTCATTTAGTACTTCTCATGTTTTCTGCTTGGTCTTTAAGACCAGCAGTTTAAATGGGAATGATTCCCACACCTTAGCCCGAGTGACAATGTTATAGTCAGCGAGGCAGTTTAGTTTGTTCGGGGCCTAATGGTAATACCTAGTTAGGTTTATCTAACTTGTGTATTCAACCAGTTTTGGTGCTCAACTTGTGGGTCATTTCTACCCGTATGGCATGGCTCGTGTTATATACTATATTTAACTTGTGTTGTTCACCAGTTTTGGTGCCCGACTTGTGGGTCATTTCTGCCCTTCTGGTGCGGCTCGCATTTCTCTAACTTAGACGTATTTTCTCCCTTGTGGGCGCCGGGTGTCCCCTTCCTTATTGTTTTCTACTCAGGTCATGCGTTTAACGTTTCTGGCCTAGACCAATTGGTCGTGCGCCAGCTCATGACAAAGTAAGGCCGATAACACTGAATTGGAACTCACCCTGTGCTATTAAATTGTTGTATATTCTCGGCCAATCCATCTATGTCTGGAGCAGACAGCCAAAAGATTGGAGCATTCATAACATAGCCAGGCTGTCTAATTAGTGGGCGCTTCACGCCATACTCACGTTTAGAGAGTATCCGTTATTTAACAATCTTTGTGGCTAATTAACCTGGAACAGTCTAAGGACTGTTTCTGTATATATTGGTTTGTGTTCTGAATATGTTCTACGTACCTATCTCTGCCTTTTGTTACATTAAACTGATTTGTTAAAATGCACTTATATCTTTTCCTTTCGAGTGTTTCCTATCATGTTTATTTACCTTGTTAGCAATCGCTGTCTCTGGTGTTAACTAGAGCAGCGGTTCAAATTTGGACGGAAACAATGTCGAACCAGCCATAATGCCAAATAAATAAATACCGTCACAGGTAGCTTAAAATAGTGAAGAGTGCCATTCAGCCACACTAGCTATCAGATAGCACATACGCAGAAAAATACAGAGTACATAATAATAGTAAAAATGTGTGATTATTTTGAAAGCAAATTGAGTACTTATTACTCAAATTAAATAAACGGTACTGGATTACAAGTCAATAATAAACTATCTTTCCAAGCGTATCACTTTTATACGAAACTATTACACGCACTGCATGCCACCAATGTAATTTTACTTCATTCTACATTCACGTACAAGACATATAGTACCAGCCTTGTTACCGCTCCAAGGCCAGAGCAATAGTGATGGGTCGCTTGTGATGCGAGTCATTCAAATTGAACGACTCTTGAACGAGAGCTGTGAACGAACGACTCTCGCTTCGCGAGCGAGTCATTCACGCCACCATTTCTCACGACTTTTTCGCTCTCGTTCATTCGCTCTGGAAAGAGTCAGGGGTGTTTGTCATTCACGACTCTTCTGTCGTTTTTCGTTCGCTACTAAGGAAAATCAACTATAAATGCTTACTATCGTTACTAGATAGCAGCACTGCCTACAATAGTAAACTAACAATTTTTCTTAACATCAATTAGACTTAATTCTGTGAATTAGACACTAAAGGTTATATGCTAAGTTTAATTAATATAAGTAATATGAGTAAGTAATAGAATTAAAGAATCAAACACAATAGTATTCGGATAAATTACACATAAAGCTTAATTCATTCATAAGTTAAAAGGAAAGATACAGATTTGCACGCTCGGAACGGGAATTGTGAGAACTAGTTAGCGCTCGCTCATCAAGTTTAGGATTCTAAAGGGGTGAAGGGATTGGGAGCGAGCCAGCCATGCGGTGAACGATATGAATCATATGAACGAATTTCATGAACGAATCTTTAGGCTGCGGTCACTTTGGATACACGCTTGCGCAAGTATTAGGTTGCGCAAGCGTGCGCAAGAAGCTTGCGCGTGTATGAGCTGGTCACATTGGTTGCAACTAGGTGCAAGTAATCACTCCAGCGAGCTGTCAAGATGGAGTCATAGAACGAAGAGCCATTTAGGGAAGAATGGGTTAACGATTATTTTAAGAATAGAGATGATGATGGAGAATATAGCGAGTTCTAAAAACTGAATAAAAACTGAAATTCAGTGTATGCTGGCTAATGTAGACGTGATTCTGAAATGTGTGTTTGTTGCATAACATTGTTATTGATAGAGAATGCAGTGCAGAAGTGGATTGTTATGTTGTAACAAACCAAACACAGCTCCTTCGAGACTACCGGCCAAATGATGACTTGTAGATACAATAGAGCTACTGAAAGGGCAATTAAAATCAAGAGATGCTTTTAAACACTACTTCAATACCAAATAACCCAAACATTGTTCAAACTTTTATAGGCTTAACTACTAATAATGAAGCATAACTATTCAGTAGATAATTATATTATTTTGTGATTTTTGTGATGGTTAAAACAATAATAATTAAGATGAAATAAAGTTTTTTCGCCGTTTTTCAAATATATCATTACTTACTTGGAATATTCAATATGGTTTATATCTCCGCCCACAGTTTCTTTATAATGTCTCTCTTGCTATGGTTCTTATAAGAGGCATCCCAGATGGTCCTTCTTGCTTCAACGCGTATTATTAGCATATCCATTGTCGTCGTAAACACAAACACACAAGGACGAAACTATCACCTCTTGAATTATTATTATTATTAGCACCGCGTCTTACTACCCGTTCGGGTTATACGCACTGACGCTAATGTGTAGTGGTAGGGTGATTGTGAGATGAAATGGAGGACCTACAGTTTAACGTGGAATCCAAACCACGGTGGAGGCCTGGTATTCCTCACATTCACAAGATGTCTTGTCAGAGGTGAAGGAAGGGTTTGGTAATCAGATAAATCTGTGCTGGGACCGAGGATCGAACCCCGGCCGCCAGCATAGAAGTCTGACACCCTACCCTTAGACCGCCAGGTCACCCATCACCTCTTGAAAACAAGGGAAATAAAATAGCTCTCACATCAATAGAGCAAGCGTTGCATGAAGAAACAAATTTATTTGATCCGCGGCAAGCTTGCACAAGCTTGCGCATCCAGTTCGCACTCAATGTGACCAGCTCGGGCACGCGACCACTGGTTTAGAGAGATTTACTCGAATTTTGTTTCTTCGTGCAAGCTTGCGCACGCTCGCGCATACAGTTTACTTGCGCAAGCTTGCATCCAAAGGGACCGCAGCCTTAGAGTGAGTGAGCTTATGTGAGCTAGCTCGCGTCAACGAGCTGGTTCGACCCATCACTACAGAGCTAGCACTACCTGGATACTGGAATGTGCCACCAACCTTTCTGTCTTGGGGAGGGAGTATTGTCCCGTTATAACTGTCAGGGCAACGTCCCCCTCTTACCCGATTGTTCGCAGTCAGCCCTTGTCATCACGTGATTATCAAGCAAGGGTGGTGCTTAGCCAATGGCTTCTTGGAATATTAACTATGATCCCAGGTTTCATTGGAGACCTTCTCTTTTTCTTTACGAGACATGGCATTGTGAATTCTCATAATAATCAAATATGTGCAGAAGAAAATCCTCATGCCATTCTCTAACCAAGACACCGACAGCGATATTCATTAAATGTTTGGCTGGTCATTTTTGAAGACTAATAGGACCACTCCTTTTGCCGAACATACTACATTATGCAGACTACAATAACTTTCTACAGAATGTTTTATCCAACTTACTGGAGGATGTGCCCCTTAGAGAAGACCCAACAATCGTGGCCCATGTACGACGGGGCTCCAGCTAGTTTTTCATTATCAGATATCACATCAATGAGACATTTAATAGAAGATGGATGGATCGACGAGGCCGTCGCATGACCCCTCCCCCCCCCCTTCACCTTCCCTGGCTCCTGGGACTTAATCTTATGAACATTTTTTGGGGGGGTATGGGATATTTAAAGAGCTTGGTTCAAATAGTAATTGATGTATCAAACTTACAACAGTAAGTTTAAAACTATCGTCAGACTATTCGAATGAAGCCGGGTATTTTTCAAAGAGCACGCAACAGTCAGATTTGAAGACGTGGAAGTTTGTGTGTAAGTGGAAGGAAACAATAGAATTACTTTTGTAGTAATGAGGTAATAAGTTACATTTTTGTAGTAATGAGGTAATAAGTTACATTTTTGTAGTAATGAGGTAATAAGTTACATTTTTGTAGTAATGAGGTAATAAGTTACATTTTTGTAGTAATGAGGTAATAAGTTACTTTTTTGTAGTAATGAGGTAATAAGTTACATTTTTGTAGTAATGAGGTAATAAGTAACTTTTTTGTAGTAATGAGGTAATAAGTTACATTTTTTTAGTAATGAGGTAATAAGTTACTTTTTTGTAGTAATGAGGTAATAAGTTACATTTTTGTAGTAATGAGGTAATAAGTTACATTTTTGTAGTAATGAGGTAATAAGTAACATTTGTGTGCCATGTAATGTAAACCCAAATAACGTGAACTTCTTAAACAATTTATTTGTATTACCGATTATACATAATTACCTGTATATCTCTGTGTGAGTTGTCTTGCGGACCTGAGTGTTTACTATGACGTTATTTTTTTACTAATTCTAATGAGTATTAAAATATTCTAAATTTCTGAACTTTTTTTGTTAACCAACCTCTATAATTCAATGGGTCATAAACTCATTACAAAGATTTATGTTTATATTGTCCTTTATTTGAATAGAAAAGTCAGAAATATGATTGAGGAGGTAGTTTGTACTACGAGATAGATTATCGCCTTTAAATGTGGATAACATTAGTTTTTCATAGATTGGATTTATAACATTGATACTGTGTTTGCCATATTTCCACGAGCACGTTAGCTCTCGCGTGTGTGTGAGAGTGTATCCACGAGCACGTTAGCTCTCGCGTGAGTGTGAGAGTGTATCCACGAGCACGTTAGCTCTCGCGTGAGTGCGAGAGAGTATCCACGAGCACGTTAGCTCTCGCGTGAGTGCGAGAGAGTATCCACGAGCACGTTAGCTCTCGCGTGAGTGTGAGAGAGTATCCACGAGCACGTTAGCTATCGCGTGAGTGCGAGAGTGTATCCACGAGCACGTTAGCTCTCGCGTGAGTGTGAGAGAGTATCCGCGAGCACGTTAGCTCTCGCGTAAGTGTGAGAGTGTATCCATGAGCAGGTTAGCTCTCGCGTGAGTGTGAGAGCGTATCCACGAGCAGGTTAGCTATCGCGTGAGTGCGAGAGTGTATCCACGAGCACGTTAGCTCTCGCGTGTGTGAGAGAGTGTATCCACGAGCACGTTAGCTTTCGCGTGAGTGTGAGAGCGTATCCACGAGCACGTTAGCTCTCGCGTGTGTGAGAGAGTGTATCCACGAGCACGTTAGCTCTCGCGTGTGTGAGAGAGTGTATCCACGAGCACGTTAGCTCTCGCGTGAGTGTGAGAGTGTATTCACGAGCACGTTAGCTCTCGCGTGAGTGTGAGAGCGTATCCACGAGCACGTTAGCTCTCGTGTGAGTGCGAGAGTGTATTCATGAGCGGCGACACATGGTAGTATTCAGAGTGTTGTAAACAAGATGCTGATTGAAAGGGCAGGCACGTGGTAATTAGGGGGGGGGGGGGNNNNTCACCTCTGACAAGACATCTTGTGAATGTGTGGGAATGCCAGGCCTCCACCGTGGTTCGGATTCCACGTTAAACTGTAGGTCCTCCATTTCATCTCACAATCACCCTACCATTACACATTATCGTAAGTGCGTACAACCCGAATGGGTAGTAAGACGCGGTGCTAATAATAATTAATATTAAATACCTTAAAGTCTTTAGGCCAGTTTCCTATGCGAGAACGGCCCATTCCATTCTGGTTTAGGTAGGTGTCGTCTTGTACTTAGTGTAGCGCCGCACTTGAGGCGTACTAATCCTTGACTATGAAACTGACCCAGTCTGAATTACTTCAACTGGAGTGACAGTTTGATAGCTCCTTAATCCTAACAGAGATCACGAGCCGTACAACTGAGTTATGAGACGTGATTATCCGATAAAACCTCCACTGGATTGTCTGGACTAGCTTGGGAATCCCTGATAAAAAGTTTGTTGAGCTGTAAGAGATTTGGAAACGGGCGGGACCGGTTCAAAGCCAGATGGGATGAGTACTTGCCCGTTATTATTACATTCTCTCGACACCTCGATGAGAAATCATTGTGATTGTCAAAAAAATCGAAATCGATATTTTGATAAATGTGGTAATTTCATGACATGTGATACAAAAAAGTTGTTTTCACAATACTGTCTGTCTGTCTGTCTGTACCTCAAACTAAAGTCGTAACTGTTTTACCGATTGGGCTAACACTAGGTATCTGGGGTTTTCATAAGGTAGTTAGACTAGTCAGGGAACAAGTCGAATGGCTCCATTTCACAAGACCTCGTTAGTTAAAACAGTCCTTGAACAAGTCAAATGGTTCCATTTCACAAGACCGTGTTAGTTAAAACAGTCCTGGAACAAGTCAAATGGTTCCATGTCACAAGACCGTGTTAGTTAAAACAGTCCTGGATCAAGTCAAATGGTTCCATTTCACAAGACCTCGTTAGTTAAAACAGACCTCGTTGGTTAAAACAGTCCTGGAACAAGTCAAATTGTTCCATTTCACAAGACCTCGTTAGTTAAAACAGTCCTGGAACAAGTCAAATGGTTCCATTTCACAAGACCGTGTTTAGTTAAAACAGTCCTAGAACAAGTCAAATGGTTCCATGTCACAAGACCGTGTTAGTTAAAACAGTCCTAGAACAAGTCAAATGGTTACATTTCACAAGACCGTGTTAGTTAAAACAGTCCTAGAACAAGTCAAATGGTTCCATGTCACAAGACCGTGTTAGTTAAAGCAGACCTCGTTAGTTAAAACAGTCTTAGAACAAGTCAAATTGTTCCATTTCACAAGACCTCGTTAGTTAAAACAGTCCTAGAACAAGTCAAATGGTTCCATTTCACAAGACCGTGTTAGTTAAAGCAGACCTCGTTAGTTAAAACAGTCTTAGAACAAGTCAAATGGTTCCATTTCAAAAGACCGTGTTAGTTAAAACAGTCCTGGAACGAGTCAAATGGTTCCATTTCAAAAGACCGTGTTAGTTAAAACAGTCCTGGAACGAGTCAAATGGTTCCATGTCACAAGACCGTGTTAGTTAAAACATTCAGGGAACAGGTCAAATGGTTCCATTTCACAAGACTGTGTTAGTTAAAACAGTCCTGGAACGAGTCAAATGGTTCCATGTCACAAGACCGTGTTAGTTAAAACAGTCAGGGAACAGGTCAAATGGTTCCATGTCACAAGACCGTGTTAGTTAAAACAGTCCTGGAACGAGTCAAATGGTTCCATGTCACAATACCGTGTTAGTTAAAACAGTCCTAGAACAAGTCAAATGGTTCCATTTCAAAAGACCGTGTTAGTTAAAACAGTCCTGGAACAAGTCAAATGGTTCCATTTCACAAGACCTCGTTAGTTAAAACAGTCCTGGAACGAGTCAAATGGTTCCATTTCAAAAGACCGTGTTAGTTAAAACAGTCAGGGAACTAGTCAAATGGTTCCATTTCACAAGACCGTGTTAGTTAAAACAGTCAGGGAAGAAGTCAAATGGTTCCATTTCACAAGACCGTGTTAGTTAAAACAGTCAGGGAACTAGTCAATATGGTTCCATTTCACAAGACCGTGTTAGTTAAAACAGTCAGGGAACAGGTCAAATGGTTCCATTTCACAAGACCGTGTTAGTTAAACAGTCCTGGAACTAGTCAAATGTCTCCATTTCCCAAGACCGTGTTAGCTATTTTGGAATGTGTTTTTGAGACGTCCACATATTCCTAACCTTAGTTTAATCTGTGGCCTCTAAACGATTTCTGGAGGGCATTAAAAGAAAAGCTCATGCAACACAACAACTTATTTTGTCGTGTGATGATGATGTTTCTAATCAGTAGTTCCTGTCACGAAGAACCCATCACTCATACATGTCCATAATAACTTCTCTTTTCAGGCACTGCTCTAAAGCCTCAGCGGACAAAGCAACTTGTTTGCTTGTTCAAGGATTCTGCTGGTTTGCTCTCTGAGGAGCGATGTTGTGGATATTATTTACATTAGTTACAGTAGCCTCATGACTTTTTTGGTAATGACTGACAGCTAAAAGCTTTGAAAAGTTACCAGACCAAATTATGTATCCCTACGCCGAACCATATGATCTGCAAAAATATGTTTAGCAGCTATCACTTCTGACGGTCAAAGTTTAGGTATCATACCTAAATGTTGACAGTCAGAAGTCAGCTGCGAGCTGTCAGTCAGCACCAAAGAAGCCAAGGGGCTACTGTACTACATTTAGAGCTAGGAATAGGTGACCTGGCGGTCTATGGGTAAGGTGTCAGACGTCTATGCTGGCGGCCGGGGTTCAATCCCCGGTCCCGGCACAGATTTATCTGATTACCAAACCCTTCCTTCACCTCTGACAAGACATCTTGTGAATGTGGGGAATGCCAGGCCTCCACTGTGGTTCGGATCCCACGTTAAACTGTAGGTCCTCCATTTCATCTCACAATCACCCTACCATTACACATTAGCGTAAGTGCGTATAACCTGAACGGGTAGTAAGACGCGGTGCTAATACTAATAGAGCTAGGAAAAGCTACCAGATCTACTTGCCTTCACTGTACAAATAAAGACGGCGAACCGGAAGAGATGAATTAGGTTGATAACGTCCATACAGCCCGTATTCGTGTACATGTGTTTAAAAAACAAAAACTTGTTATTTTAAAACTAATATTTTATATGTATGGCTCTTTCTTAACGTTAAAAAGATATGTTTATATATATATGGTATTTATCTGTAACTGGATATTAGTGTGATTATAATACTTCGTAATTTATTATTTAATGCACTATAATATCTTTTTTTGACACAACCGTGACACAAAAAACATATCTTTATTAAAATATTCGTTCTTTAAATTAGTCAGGAAAACAATCAATAATCAGAAGCTGATTTACACTATAGGCCCACTAGGCACAGGCCTAGGGGTGGCGGCGCATTTTGGATAGAAATTCACTACTGTCAATAATACAGTTATCCTTTAGAAAGTAATATTAGAAGCTTTTAATAATTCATTTGATGAACAATATAGTTATAACCCGCCTCGGTGGCGTAGTTGGCTAACGCGCTTGTCGTGTTGAAGCTCAACTGTTGAGGACGGGGAGATCGAGGTTAGAATCTCGGTCGGGTGAACTGGGGGTGGTTTTCCCTAAATGGTTTTCCACTCTCCCTCCACGCAAATGCGGGTTCACTTCCTCTAATTCAACCTTCCCAATTCCTAATCCATTAGAGTAATTAGTACTTAAAGCGTATAACCCGAACGGGTAGTAAGACGCGGTGCTAAATATAATAATAATGTAGTTTTACGGGGCAAATATACATCGGGTGTTCATTTGGAAACTTTCCACCAAAATATCTCGAAAAACAATGCATTGCAGGAAAAAAATATTAAAAACAAAAAAGTTATTTGGTTCCGAGGGTAAGGTGGTAAGGCTGGTATGACCTTGAGTGGCATTAGAATTTGTCCCGTTCAAACATAGCTCGAGAAGGTGCTAGTGCTTGAGGGTAATATCGTAAACAAAACATGGTTTTTGCTATCATTACTAGTTACAAGTCCATTATTTGTCTCGTTTGATGTCTACTGTTAACATCCTATCTTGGAAAATTGTCTGGAACATTCTGGAACATTCTGGAACATTCTGGAACAGTCGAGAACAGAGTAGATGTTTCTGTGTGGACCCGAGGCTCATGAGCTCCAAGAACGGAGGCATCATTCAACCGAGAATATCACGATAAAAAGTATCACATAGTTATGTTTTGGATCTTGTTTCAAATTTTTTAAAGAAACGGGATTTGTCACAAATAACTGTTCGCACTGTTAGTGCATTCAACTATTTATCTCTGTGTCAGAGAATTGAGATTCGTTAAGCTGGTATAGTATCAGTACGACAGAAAAGTGAAATTTGGCAGGCTGGTAGGAATCTGTATATTTTAAAAGGTTTAAATGGGACGCCGGAGAATGATGGGAAGGGGTTATCAAAAACATTTAGGTGTGGTAGAAATATTAAACATTGCAGGCAGATAGAAGTACAACTTCAGATAACCAGATATGTCCTAAAAATTGAAATTTTTAAGTCAGAGCTAGATAAATGAGGGAAGGGGATGGTGGTGGGGGTTAATTTCTTACAAACTGACAGAATAAACTACTCATACTATTTAAGATTGACATATGTCAAACAGGTATAAAGACCACCACAAACTGTATAAAGCTCTAAATTCTTAAATTTCAAAACGAATGAACGAAAAATGGGGAGGGCGTGTCCCCTTGAAATTTCCAAATATAATATAAAAACTTTTTTTTTTGGGAGGTATAAAATTCAAATTTTGCATGTAAGATAACAGACCTTCCCAGATAACCGAATTATGTTTGAATATAAATGGAATTTAAAATTGAAGCTCGGTTAATGGAAGCGATTAAAATATATACAGCTAATATAGAACAATATTTTCGGTGTGGTTGAAATAAAATTTGCCAAGCACGTGAGAGAACCAAATAAAATAACCAAATAAGTCTTAAAATTACAAATTAAGATATGTGGAAACTGAAGAAGGGGGAATATTAAAATATTACCAAAAGAATCAGAAAAATAACTTTTCGTTATGAAATAAAATTTAAATTGCCCCCCCCCTCCCCCACATATAAAAAAAGTTAGAAAGTTTTGAATGTATACATCAGATACTGGGAAATGGGGAGGAGGGGGAAGGGGCTAAATCTTACCTAATAATAAAAAAGAAGCTTATCAAAATGGTGGAAAACTTTAATTTTGTAAAGGCAAACAAGTCTAAGAATAAAATAATACAAAAACTTAAGATTATCTTAAAAGGATTCATTAGTATTACGAATACATAGCTACACACATTTAGGAGCAGCATAGCTGGTATAGTAAACAAATTGTGGTGACATAGCTTGAGGACCATTATTGTCTTTAAGAAATCATTATACTCAATATTTAATATATTTGTATAGCGAAGTTTATTATTTCATTTGTACTCTCTGATGAAATCTGATGTTCTTTTTTCCCCCAACATGTTTCTGTTGGTGTTTCATTTGACTTATACTATAATCATCCCTAGGTAAAGGTTGCCTAGTTAATGAAATGTGGTCATTTGTGCACCGAGTATGTCAACGTCATTTCTTCTAAATATATGCATGTTGTTAAAATTTGACATGACTTGCAATCTTTTAATACCATATTTAAGCCATGTTATTCTAGTTTTAGGAAATTCCACTATCATGCACTTTTTTTTTTAGTTTCTACTTTAACCTGTCTATATAATATTTATAAATGTCTGAAGGGGGACCGTAGTTTTTTCTGCATATAGGATTGAGTTGCGTGCACTGGGGACGTATTATGTACCCAGCATTGCCAGAACAATAACTCACACTGCTCACTCCTATTTGTTTATTTAACCTTTTTAAAAATAAAATAGGCACACATTTCTAACTTACTGATGCATTAAAATAAAGCCCCCCACTTTGGTGGCCGCATGGTCTGCGTCACTCTCGTGTTAGACTAGACTACTGATGACAGGTAGATCGGGGTATGAATCCCGATTGGGTGTACTGTGCGTGGTTTTTTTAAATAATTATTTTCCAATCTCCCTCCAAGCAAATGGGGGTACACTTCCTCAAAATTCAACCTAGATTATCCCTATCTGATTATCGTTATTAGAAACCTATACATGCGTATAGCCTGAACAGGTAGTAAGACACGTAGCTAAACAAGAATGAAGACCAATGAACAGTAAGAAGTGTTAAGGAACCTTATCGCCCTCTCTATGGATAACCAAGAACCAATCATTGAAGGCTGTTGTATACATCGTGTCTTTATGGATTTTCACTGTCTTTTATTCCTTAGCAACACATCTTGCTACCTATCCAAGCTATGCTCACATGTACCAGTTACACTAATGTGCCAGGGATGAGGCAAGATGAATTTAGAGGAAATGTACCCGCAATGACTTAGAGGTAGAGAGGAATCAATGTAATTAAAAAAACACCTCCAAGTAGAAACCAACATTTGTGCCCCACCCCCCTCTACCCGTCATCGGGAATATAGTCTTAAATATTTCAACTACTGAAGCAGATGAACGTTTATTAAAAATATAAATATTTTTCACGTGACCAGATGAAGAATATTTGAATGTAAGATTGTTTGAGGGGTTTTTCAATCAAAGAAAAGGTTTTATTTTATTCCTCAGTGTTACCATTAAGACGCCCTTGATGATGTTTCAAGCACCTGGTTATTTTGCTAGCACTAATATTATCAGCATCGGACAGAGCCATATACGACACTGACACAACCATATATAGGTACGGTACAGTAACAACACTATCTCGGTACGGTACTGTTACAACTATATCTTGGTACGGCACTGTAACAACTATATCTAAATATGGAGCTGGTACAACTATATATTGGTAAGGCACAGTAACAACTATATCTAGATACGGCACTGCTACAACTATATATTGGTAAGGCACAGTAACAACTATTTCTAGATACGGCACTGACACTACTATATCTCAGTACGGCACAGTAACAACTATATCTCAGTACGGCATAGTAACAACTATATATCAGTACGGCACAGTATCAACTATATCTAAGTACGGAGCTGGTACAACTGTTTCTTGGTACAGCACTGTAAAAATTGTATCTCAATACAGCAGTAGTTGTCGGGGTGTATGAGAATAGTGCTGTGATTGGCTGGCTAAATCACGTGATATGCTTGCAAGCTCATCCTCCTTCCTTCATCTAGGGGTTTTCCCGGTGACGTCATCACAACTCTGGTGCCAGTGTATTTCCGTCGGGGTTCCTGACCTGAATTTCCCCTCCACCACCCCTCTGGTTATTTCTATGACAACATGGGGTTAATGTCGCAAAGGTTTATTTCTGGATTTTTTTCCAATTGGTCTTCTATGTGACAATGAGTTTTTCCTGATGCCTTATACCAGTAACCAGTTTGGCGGCATGAAAAGATAGTAATAGTCAGTAATCTTGGAACCGTGAGCTAGTACATAAGATCATTGACCGTGGAAGACCTCCCCTCCCCACCTTCCATGTGACAATGAGTTTTCTCGATGACATCATCGTTCTATCGCAACCCTGATGATTCATACCTGGCGCCAGTTTGTCAGCTCAACGTATCGAGACAGAAATAGATTGTGACCTTGAAACCGGGTAATGGATTATCCCGATGACTCATAGCTGGCACAAGTTTGGTGGATTAACAAAACAATCTGCCTCGATCTGTGTGACGTCATCATTGCGTGTGATGTCGCAACACCACCCCTGGGTTTACCTTGATGACTCATACCTGTCACCAGTTTGGCGGCTTGACAAATCAAGTTTCCTCGATCTGTGTGATGTCATCATTCTATGTGATGTCGCAACACTGGCCTGGGATTTCCCTGATGACTCATATCTTTCACCAATTTAGTGATTCACCAAGACAAGTCATCTCAAACTGTGTAACGTCATCAATGCGTGTGATGTCACATCAATCCCCCTGAGCTATCCTGATGACGCACCCTGTCACCATTTTGACGGCTCGAAAAGAAAAAAGGCCTCGATCTGTACGATGTCCATTGTGTGTGATGTCGCAACACTCCCTCTTGGTTTTTCCTGATGATCCATACCTATCGCCAGTTTAGTGGCTTGGCAAGACAAGTCAAGACAGAAATATAACACGACCTAAACCGTGAGTTGGTACAAGATATCATTGACTCTGTTCATGCTTGGTGCCAGTTTGCTGGCTTGACATGTCAAGACTCGTATCTGGTTACCCTACGTGTAAGGGCCAAACAGGCTTTGCGTGAATAAAAAAAATCAGTAAGTAAAATAGTTTTTAGGTCACAATCCACTGAATAAAAGTCCAAACAACTTGACGTGTATAGTAAGAATCACTGATATAATCCAGGTTTCTGATGTGCGTTTCCACTGTAGGCCGTTCGAGGTCGATGAAATCGACTGAATTTGTTAGCGTGACAGATACATCCAACACAAGTATGTGGATCAAATCGTTCAATATCGTGTGACGGGTGTCGACCACATATCCCTTCGGTTGAAGACAACGTCGATGAGGTCCCACACCTCACAAAGACACGCCCAGCTAGATACTAGATAGGCGACCCGTTTGAGTCCGGTGTCTTGTTTCTCGCTAATGATGACCATACGGTCACCGCATATGCGTCTTAGTGAGATTTCATGATTAGTCAAACTAATCTTCAGAGGAGGCTGCATGTTGCTAAAAAAACATATATATGACCGACTTATAGTTTCCCAGTTCTTGCAACTCTGTGCGATTAAGCAGCGCACAGTTCCCTCCGAATTTTTCTAGCTAGATATAGGGTATTATATTTTTAATGACTCACATTTCGACGATGAAGCGCTTGGAGTAGACTTCGTCCAGCGAAAATAAAGTGATGAAAATACTGGTGATGGTGAGAGGCTTCACAAGCTTTGCTTTGCGTAGGCAAACGTCTTGAACTTCCATGATTTTTGATCGCTTCGATGACTGTCAGGATCATAACAGCATGCCGTCGAGATGGCCATTTAATAGGGGAAGACAAGGGCTCACTGATTGGACGCAGTACAAACCTGAATTGCGGCAGGATACTACCGGTTAAAAAGCGTGTTGTAATACTCAACACCTTAGCGTCGTTGCCTGTATGATTGTTGGGCGAGAATAAGGCGAGGAAAGTTTTAATCAGATTGTTCTGGGTGCGATAGAGAAAGTACCTTAGACAGTAATGGACATAAAATACTGAAGCTATGCTTTGAGGTTGTATTGTGTATGAAACGTGTGGGAATTGTTTTTGCGTATAAATGCCAGATGTGACTTTATACGGTGTGGAAAATCAATAGCTATCAACATATTTTCCCATACCATTCTTGTCGATAAAGATGGTGACCAAATACATCACAGGCTTGGTGTGTGGATCCGTGTTGATGACGAGAGGGGCAGGTCACGCTATTATTTTGGGTAGTTGATCAACAGGGAAAAAACCAATCATACAAAATGAAACTACGGGTTTGTTTTCAGTGCATGTCCTATGGTGTCATACACATGGTGCGGCCCTGTTTAAGTGTTTTTAAAGATGAACAACCTCCGTCGTACAAATCTACGACAGGCGTAGACGTGTATTAGGCTAGAATTTTTTTTTTTTGCCCTCTTGATGTAGACGGATTATGCATGTGATGTGGCACGGGATATAAGGGATTCGAGCAGACTGTAATCCACAACACCACTATCCCAGGGTATATCGTGCAGTTTGTTGATGATATAGTCAGCTTTATATTTAGCAGTGGCTGAAAATTCCTCGATAACATATGAGAGGTTTAACACCCAATGTTGAAGTAATGTTCCGCATACAGATAAAACACTAATTTCCTTTACAGTTAACTCTTTTCTATCGTCAATTGAGTTCTGGAAATCTATAATGACATCCATGATTTAAGTGACTGGTGTAAGGGGCGGGAAGTCACTTATATTAACACCAATAATAGGTAACGACGTTTCTATCTTTGTCGATGGTGATGATGATGGCAAACTCCCCATAAACGATACAATTGACGGTTTCAGTGAGAGCTCTGGTATATGTCACTTCGATGCTAAGAGAATCATGCCTCTTTAAATCCCAATGCGATGTCATATGAAGAAGAGAATAGGTGTGAAATCAAAATCCATGAGATGAAATCCCTTAAGAAAGGCTTTCCATGTGATGTCACTACCTTTGTTCATGAAATGGATACCCGTTCCTGAAAATAGTTTGTAGTAGGACATGACATAGTTAACATTTGAAAAATCGGGCTGTAACGGTTTCAACGGACCTTTTTTCTCATCCACATACAACGAGAAATGGTTGATGGCGAAGGTTTGGAAGATTAATGGTCTCTTGGTGGCGTTTCCCCTGAACGCAGTGTGTGATAAAAATCCTACAATGTATCTTTGGGTAACTGTACAGTGAATAAGTTGTCCAGTGATTTCCCTTACACACTCGTAGTAATAGTGAGTGTTTTACTTCTACGCAGGTGATTGGATTCTTTGCGGGGCTGGCTTTTAATGGCATGGCATGTGCCAATGGTATAGATAGTGCTACTTTGACACGTCACAATAGAAGACAGGCTTCAACGATGTGAACCATAAATTGCGGGATCAGGGACGGCCATAAAATTTAACCCGTCTCTGGAATGAACCAACTTTAAACTGAGCTCGGGGCCATTCAAAAGGAATTTCTCTTGGTTAAATACATTACCGTTTAGATAATACAAAAGATAAACCATTTTATATTTTGCAGTGAGACTGCGACGAGCCTCAAAACCGTTGTTGCCAAACTAACCTCCTCAAAGGTACCGGGGCTGTCTTCGAACTACAGACCGCAAGTCAAATGAGTTATTTTGGATTCACTGTTGCAAATGAGCAGCGTCTCAATGTACAATTTATAAGCATACGTGTTGCTACTCGGCGTGACTAGTTTTTAGTTTATAAAAATATCTACCTGCGTGAATAGTGAATGCAACCAGTTGTTGACGGGAGCGATTTAATTCACTTCGGTGAAAGAACCACCGTCTGGTTTCATGATAACTCACTAGAGATAGAGCATGGTCTGTGAAAGCTCGATATAGAACTCGTCTTGAACTATAACAGTAAATTCGATGGGTGAATCATAGGTGAGTGAAGATACAGAGTTTTACTGGATCCATTATCCACTTTAAAGACTGGTTTACTTGTCTGGGATGGAAAAGATACGAGTTCACTGCTGGCACACTCGCAGGACTGGGGGTGTTGAAACGACATTTCAGCTGAAAATATTTACCACTTCTTTCTTGACATTTTTACGTCGGGCAACGACAGAAGACTGACGTCGGTGCTTCTTACGACGCCTTTTATAGCCTGAGCCGGTCACCAGCGTGTTGATCTTCTGCTCCACCTCGCATTTCAGGTTTGTTCCAGGGTCAGTGACACGTTGGCGTAGGGCCTCTTTGAAATGACAATGCTAATTGGCAACGTCAAAGAGAACGTCGATATCCTTTTGCAATGCCTTTCTTCCAATGGCTTTAGAACTGATTTTCAGCATTGGTACGACGCTCTTGAAAGGCCGCTGAAAAACTTTCCAATTCAATTCCCGCGTTGATAGGGAACATCGTTGTAGATCGAAGATAATCCTGTTCCAGCCTGATTGATGTAGTATGTTTGATAAGTACAGCTCATGCTAAGCAGAGTTAAAAATGAAGTTTCACCAACACTTTTCCAAACTCTAATGGTAGAGGTCCACCAGTGTCGATTCTTATATTGATTTCCAGGCTTTCAATTTCCCTTCTGAGTACATGCACGTAGTGCAACGGAATATAGATAACTGTTTTATGTATGCCGTAGAGATGGTTTGTGTTGTTGATACCGATGATACGTTAAAGTAGTGCCACAATGTCACCCACGGTCTGAGAATTGACGATATCCGTGTTAATGTACATTTTTGAGGTTAAGCTAGTGGAATTTTGGTGGCGACGGTGAATTTTGGACTTTGATCGGATTAGTCTTATGATCTAAACCGATCTGTAGACTTTGTTGACTAGATAGTTAGCAACATTATATATGGTGTAGAAGAAACAACGTCCACTTTTTGGTTACGGTTTGTGCACTTGAATACAACTCGGAAATCCCCTTTAAACGCCTCTACATCTCTAATGACTTTGACCAATTCATGGCTAGTGATGAAGTTTTCAGGTAAGGTGTGATTCTTTAATATTGTTTCCACACCATTATTATCAAACCAGTTGTATAACACATTATAGTGGCCTACGGGTGTGGTGGTGAAATAACATAGATATTGGAATTCGGTGACTTCCCACTGTCCGTCGAGTGTAAGACGAAAGGTTAATTGCGTGCTGAAATTCATGAGGGTATTTTTCGGGAAATATCTCATAGAACTGTCGTTCGGCAAAGTGATGTAGAACTTGTCGTTCATGGTAGGGTGCTGACGTAACTGAAAGGAATCCACAAATTAAACTTGGTGGGATAACCTTTCCAGCACACGTAAACTTTCTTTCTGGCACCTTTACCCTTGACACATAGTATGTTATTAACTATAAGAGTGATGGATTTTTAATTCTCTATAATGTTAGTAAATTATGCGTGTGATGTTTTCTGTTATCACTATTCACTGGTCTGAAGGTAAAAACATACTCAAGAGAACATAACACAGCCATTTAATCGTGGCATTAGATGAAAGATTACACTTGAACCAGAAATTGCATTATAGCTTGGTTTTCTACATTCTTCATTTAACAACAGTGATATTCGAATCAGTTTAATAATTTGCCCAATTAAATATGGTAATCTATTTTTTTTTTTTACAAATGAAGCTACTATGTACAGTTTTATTGCTATTCAACTCTTTTTTTTAATAACCCAGATTTCCACAACACAGTGGTACCTCTGGTTCGCGCTGTACTACCTCCTTAAGTTATGTGCTATCCATGGATAAAAACTCTCAAGTTACAACATACCGGTGAAATGAATAATTTCAAACTCATTTAGAATGGTTTTCCGGTGACATTGAGTTCGGGATTTTAATTCTGTTCTGGTGTATTGAGGATGTTTTATTTCTAAATGTATTTTCAACTCTCCGCGCAAATAAACTTCTACTAAACCCTATGAGTGTCATCCATATCCCATTAGCGTGATTAAAATGATTATAGCTTGGACAATTGATGATTTTTTTTTTTTTTAAATAGCAACTTTTTCGGTTTGGTATAAGATTGTGTTGTGTGGACATAGTGGCAATTGCAATTTTACTAAAAAACTAATAAATGTTAATATCATACGGAAAAATAATGATAATAAATTAATCACTGCTAATAATAAATTAATAAATACTTAATAAATAGAGAAATGTTATTAATAAATAGATAAGACTATTTAATAATAACATTTCTCTATTTATTAAGTATTTATTCATTTAGTGTTAAAAAAATAAATGGAAAGAGGTAAAAAATTTAGAGAAATGTTAATAATAAATGAATAAATGTAAAATTATTAAAGAAATGTTAGTAATTAATAAATAAATTTTTAAAAATGGAGACATGTTAATAATCGATGGGTAAATGTAAAAATTAAAGAAATGTTAATAAGGAATGAATAAATGTTATTATACACAGGGAAATGTGAATAATAAGTCAGTAAATGTTATTAATAAATGAAACAGTGGTTATAAAAATAAACGGTATGGAACTCCGCACGGTATTTCTCACTCTATTGTTTAAAAATGTAGATATTTAATCAAAACTCTTAATATTTGTGAAACAAAACAATATACACTAGCAAACCCAAGCAAAAATTGCGTTATACTTGAGTAAAATATTTTTTGAAACCCGTATTTAAATCTTATGCTTTTTATTTTAAAGAATGAAAGTGCTCCCCAGTATATTTGGACCAAAAAAACAAGATTGATATTGGGTCCACAAGGGTCAACAATTGGTATTAAAATTTCTATTTCCGGTTAAAAAATTTCACATTTTACTAGGGATTGCGCATCTTATTGTTATCGAATTTGTATTTAATTACTCATTTATAAATTAAGACCTATAAAAAAGATAAATATTGACTATTGAATCTAAAATGATGCAGATAAACCATTGATGTAACTTACAAACATTCCCTAAGAGGTTAAAGAAAAAGAACATAAACTGTGTGAGAAACTTACTTATATAGGTACTTACTCTATGGAATTAGAGAATCATTGTGTTATAACTTAAGTAGCATCGCTGTAAACCAAAGCTCACAAAATCGTATTCATATATTTGTAATAACTAATAAACTATTGGTTTTATAAAGTATTTTTTTAAATTTTTAGTAGTACTACAATTTTGCAGCGATAAGTTATTTAGTATCTCAAACAGTTGCAGGGATGCGGAAATTTACGCTTCTTTAAAATACCCTAGAAGTCATTTTCATAGGATAATGAAAATAGCCATTTTATTTACAATCTTAATAAATGCCTAGATACGAGTTTTAATCAAAATCGTTATAGTCGATTTTGAGAAAATCTATGTTTTCTCTTTTCGCTTTTTATTAATCTACTCTTAATTTTAGAGTTAATCAGACACACAGAAAGACTGCATTGCAAAAACACTTTTTAGGGTTTGGGTGGTAATGAAACATAGACATCCATAACATCTCGGGTTGGATTTTTTTTTGCAATACCTTAATTGTTCGAAAAGTTAAAACATATACCTATATTTGCGTATACTTTGAAAGTTATTGGTTTTATAAAAATAAGTTTTAATTAAAATAGTTGTATTATAAATAGTTCTACATATTTGAAGCAATAATTAACTTCATATCTGAAAGAGTTACGGAGATATGATTAAAAATAAGAATTTACGCATCAGACTAGAACATTTAAAGTTATTTTGCCGAAATATATAGAAATAGAAAAAAGAATTGTATCATTTTGCCTTTCATTAAACTACCCTTAATTTTAGGGTTAAATATCCAATTCCAAAAACACCTCGGGGCAATCTTATGGAAACCCTGGATACCAGGTTTTATCACGAGTGGTAAAATAGTTTAGGTTCTAGTCCGAGGTACAGACAAATAGACATAAAGACAGACGGAAATTCAAAAAACAACTTTTTTGGATTCGGGGGGTTATGAAACGTCAACATTCATCAAAATTTCGAGTTTGATTTTTTTGACGATCACAATATTTTGTTTGACTGTAAGATAGCGAGAAAGTAAAAAAAAATCATTCAATGTTAATAGTAAATTAATTTAGGATGATTGATGAGTGAAACAAAGTTAATGATAAATGAAGTAGTGATAACACTAATTTAAGTGAGGTCAACAGTAGATGAAAATAGTTTATTAATAAAGTAAGTTTATTTATTAATAAAATAAGCTCCGTTTAATAATAAATGGCATATTTGACTTACAGCTCATGAAGTACGTTGAGGGAGGCTTCTTTAATCTGCATGAGCTTTTGAACACAAGTTGGCCTTGCGAGGTGTTCCACAGCCACCTGGCAAACACTGAACACCTGCCACAGCTCAACGGTAGATGATCATGCCTGCGCAATATAACCACCTTGCTAGTGATACAGATCTAGGTGGAATATTCTACTAATCAGTTTCAACGACAGTTGAGGATGTAATCTATCTGTCCGTAGGGGTATTGGTTGTCCTAGGTCCATCAATGAGGAGCACAGGAGGGAGAGGATGGGATAGCCAGTCATTTCATGAAGGAACACTTGGAAATACAGCAGTCTACATTTATGGATTACATTATGGGCCAGTGATGCATCCAGAAACTTACTTTGGAATGGGCATAAGTTCAAAATGTAGCCCAAATAAAATGTATGTATTTTTTCTCACTGCCAGAATGAGTACCAATTCTAGTGAGAAAGGCAAAGTAATGAAAAAGTGAATGGTTTTTAATTTACTGAACATAAAGTGTTATCTGATTGAGTTGAAAGGTAGAGATGCATAAATAACGTGGAAAGTTTTTTTTTTAATTTGTACCATCTCCAAACCTGAAGAGAACTTAGGACACAATTATAAAATAGAATCAGTCGAAACAATTCAGTCAAATGAAAAGATATTGAAAACCTGTTAGAGTGTCCGAAGAAACTAATTTTTTGGGGCATGGTAAAACAAACGAAAGCAATTTCATTAAATCTAAGGACGTAAAATAGACAGAGGTAATATTAGGGTCTAATCATGAAAGAGCTCCCTAACGGCAAAAACTATGTAGCAATAGAAGTGAGGTTGATTAAGTACTGCGTTCTATAAATATTACTAGATCATCAGGCGAACACTTTGTTTTGATCGACGACGTAACGAACGGAACCAGTTTATGTTATCACGTTATACAAATATTAAATGCCCAAGTGAAAGTCATTAGCTATTTATTAATAGGACGTTCCAGTATTGCACGAAGCACTTCTGCCAACTGTTCACCGTGTATCTGATGAGATAAAATCAGCATTTTCCCATAGCATTTCTAATGTTCCTCTAAATCCAACCTCCCTCAGCCCTGAAACATTACCACTGCGTACCTCGAGGCTCTTTGAGCAGGACATTTGAAGTGTTTTGGGAAACGGTAGTCTTCATACACCTAGACTGGTTATAGTACACATTGAAAAGGACATTCATTCGGAAGTAAGGGCTGAGTGTCCAGAAGTACGCACTAAGGACTGTTGTTCCTATTTATACTAGGCTTGACGGAAGAGAATTCAGTGTTTGGGACAGGCTACAACATATTTCCCTGATAGAGATATTGAAATATTTTTGAAATTAATGTTTAGCTTATCCTTTTTTAGCACTGCTGAGATCGGCAACTGCTTCGCGTTTAATTTGTTGTCTATTCAATCTAAAATGAAGAAGATTATTATTATTATTATTATTATTATTAGCACCGCGTCTTACTACCCGTTCGGGTTATACGCACTTACGCTAATGTGTAATGCTAGGGTGATTGTGAGATGAAATGGAGGACCTACAGTTTAACGTGGAATCCGAACCACGGTGGAGGCCTGGCATTCCCAAGAAGATTACCAAAGTAGCAGACCATCTAGCTCAAAACTAAATAGGGGCAGACTCAAGTTAACCACCTTCAATTTGGACCGAGGAATGATCCACAAAATTTAGTACCACGAAACGATGCGAGTCTTTTTACAGCACATTCAATTACCTCTTTTACAACTCCCATCAAACATTTACTTCTTCCTTAACAGTTTAAAAATAATGCAAAAGGACGTGGAAAGTCTTCTTCTTTGGAGGGAAGAAAGAATCGGAATATACCCCGGGGGAAGTCACAATCCTGGTGATGATGTTATTTATATACCTTTTTTTTTAACCCAGTGACGTGTATTGAATATAATTCTCTACTCCAACCGGGTGCCCGAGGGGCGGGTCTACTTGTTGATACAGGATTAAGCCAGGAGTGATGAATCATACTTGTATATAGATGTGACGGTCCCAACATAGATTTTCCTATTCTTGTCTCCAAATAAACACATTGAGGTAATTGACCCTACAGGTGATCGTGCTTAATCCCGAATGTCAGTGATATTTTCCCAATTCTATAGTAATCACTATACCTGGCGCCGGCTTGGTGGTCATGCAAGTTGAAACAGGATTAGGGACGACAGGTTTTACGTGAAAAAGACACGATATGATTTACATATATTTATTACACAGTTTTACCAGATTGATGAACATATTTGATCATGCGCTTTTCATGCAGTGTTACTTAGATGTGTTAGTAAAATGATTTTTCGTTTATTATCTAACATGTAATAGTCCAAAGTGATAACTTCACGTGTTTATTGGGTAGCTCTGATAAAATCCAGGTTTGTGATTCGTGTTTCCACCGTAGGCTGTTCGAGATCAATGACATCCACAGTCTTTGTTAACGTGTCTCATAGATCCACGACGAGTGTGTTGATAAAATCGTTGCAATATCTAACAATGGATGTTGACCACATTACCCCTTCGGTCGATGGTGACGTCAATTCACCTACAAAAGACGCACCCATCTCGGTGTGAGATAGGTGATCCGTTTGAGTTCTGGGTCATATTTCTCACTGGCGAAGACCCATATGGTCTCACACCACACAGGTACAGCCAGAGCCCGTTCGGAATACACATCAATGACTGTGAGAAGGTATTTGTATCGATTATTCGATCACGAATAAGGTATCAACTCTACCAGATCAGCCTGTAGTAAGTAACTCGTTCAATCCTCGCACGCTATCATGTCTTCCCACAAAATGACGTATTGTGAGACGATGAAGCTCACTCGCAATATCTTCCTTAAGGGAGAACCCTCATACATTTATTTTGTTTCAAATTCACTGAGCCCCGTGCGTGTAGAGAACTTCAATTCCGTTCCCTACCCTGTTAATTCAACTCGTGTGCATTTAGACATTTAGTAGCCTGTATGGTTTACTGACTGGAAGGTATAAATTCTTTCGAAAAGTAGATTCCTTCGACACTGCACAGCTCGCGGGAACAATAAAATACCGAGACAAAGAAAGGAGAGGGTTGGTTTCTCCTTTTTTTTTCTCGGCTCTTGTTTGGAAGGCCGAGTTTGAGTTCTATTTCAAAATGATACATAGCTGTAGTAGTTCTCATTAAACATTCTTTCAGTTTGTACACTTGAATAATATAGTATATTATTAATCATCAATAATAGTATATTAGATTTGTATCTATAATTAAATCCTAAAACCTTGACATTCTACATTGATTAATACAATAACTAATTCTAATTGAAAGTTAATCGTTAAAATAAAAATTAAAATAGATTAAAATGGGGGTAATTCTTTAAATGGTTTTAATAATAATTCATAATAGACCAAATTAAAACTCTTTTGGATGAAAAACAATTTATTTTTACATTAACCGACATACCGTCCTCTTACCATTTATTATTTAGTGTGTCTATGGGAACTTTCTTAATTTCAAATCAAGCTATTTAGCTTGGCTGACATTTAGCTTAGTAACTCTACAACAATAGGATTTGCAGTTATATTTTTATTAGTAATTAATTCACCCTGTTTTCTGTTTAGACCCTTCAGGTGGTAGTCTGGCGCTAGCCCGGCTGTTTTGGAATCCAACACCCTCTATCAGCTTATCTTCCATTTGACTGTAGCCGTGCTGTCTTGGTGTCAAAACAAGTTTAAAATGTCATGCTTGTTTAGGCCTAACCTCGTGAGTGCCCAATAGTGTGGCGCACGAATACATTCATTAAAGCCCCTTCTTTTTTTTTTGCTTGCTTGTTGTTGGAGTCATGTAATAGTCATGTTGAACTTTTACCATGTGCGTTCTGTTAAATAAGAACAGTTCGTTCCAAACTTCAAACTAAGTGTTTAATAGGTTATGGGCCCAGGCACCCAACAATTGCGTAAATATCCACGTAATATTTCGTAAAAACTGTCCATCGGGTAATTCACAAATCCGTTTTGTGAATTCGCGTTCGCGTTAGGAAGCGACGTGACTCGCCATTTATTTCTCAGCAGGTTCGCGCGATCAGCAAACAAACAGCCTTGTGTCGTGTGTTTGAGGTTATATAATCCGCGAGACCAAAATAGAAATAATGGCCGAAAAGTTTGACGTGGCACACGTAAATAAGTTCGACGGCAATAATTATCACCAATGGAAATATCAAATGAAATGTGGCCTAAGGGCAAAAGGAGTCTTTGATGTTGCAAAAGGCGCCATAGAAAAGTTATTATTATTATTATTATTATTAATCATGTTAAATTTAATCTGTATGTTTGTGTGCGTCTCTGCATTCCCTAGGTTTCTTGGGTGCGTTTTTGCATGCTTTTATTGAATTTTATTTTCTTATATTATGAGTAAGGTTCAAACGTTGGCACCACTAACTGTCCGTGTGCCACGGAGCCCCCCCCCCCCTTCCCTCTTACCTGCTGTTTGTCCCCTTACAACGAGGAGACTGTTGAAGGGATCTCTTTCCTCTCACCCTCAAGCCTTACAACTCTCACATGTGAATGCACAATCTTTAGCTGCTCATGATCATGAATTCCAGGATATTTTTGCAACTCTTAACTTTCATGCTATTTTAGTTTCAGAAACATGGCTTGTCCCCTCCCTTCCTAATTCACTTGTCCATTTGGACAGTTATAATCTTATTAGAAACGATCGTAAACATAAAAGAGGTGGGGGAGTGGCAATGCATGTTTGAAGTAACGTAAGCTACAATATACTTTTGAATCCTCCTGGGCAAAATTAAACCACAATATGAGGTCAAAATGAATAACATCAAAAAAGGGCAATAGGAGTGAGTAGCTGGAGTTCTTGTTTTGAATGTCCAAGCATAAACATTCGAAACTCAGAACACACGACTCACACTGGTTGTGGGAATGATATGTTGACGGTCGTCCTCAAAGAAAATTATATATATATATATATATATATGTACCCACAAAGTAAAAGATAAGAAAACACACATATGACCTAAAGGCATTGTTGGTAATTATTCATAAATAACATGATTAAATATATAATTATAAGAATATGAATTAGTTTGAACAATATATAGATATATTAATAAATCATAATGATAGTCGAGTTGGCAAACAAATAGTATTCTTTAAGATTTAGAATGATCGAGGTAAAAAAATATATATCGAAGTTAAATACAGATTTACACTCAAAACAGCTGCATCAGAAAAAAACCCAATAATAATTAAATCATTTCTTTCTGCACGAAACAAACTAGTAAAGTTACGTGACCCTCGTAAACAAATATCAATTACAAAATCTATATTCATTATATACAAAGGTGAGTTCTCAAACTTCCCTCATCTTTTCTAAATCCTCTATACACATTCCCATTAGACACAAAATCCTAACAAAATTGCACAATCATAATGAGGTCAATAGATATTCTCAAGAATAAATTTTAAACTACAAGTGAAACCGGTTTTTGTTATATTTATAGATGACGAAACCAAAATTGGCTGCAAAATATAAATACTAGCCCTCATTATAAAGTTTCTTCCGTCTCACAATCAGATCAGCAGTTATATCCTCAAACTAATCGATCTCCGCAACAATAGCCTAAGCATCGACATTTTCAATAGTAAATGAAGTATCGATACTCAAAAAAATAAATCTAGTACAGATATCCATATAATGATCGACTTTTTTCATACGTGACAAAATTCAACATCGATCTAAGCTCTATATGCATTATAAATCTCCCTTTGCAAAATTAATAATATATTGCCGAAACAAGAATTTTGAAAAGTTAAATATATAAATAAGTAATTAATAATGATGAAGTAATACTAAGCCGAAAAAGAAATTTGTTCTTATGTTTTAACTATCTGAAGCCTTAGCTTATTATTCCTCCATTCAAGCTAAGTCCAAGAGTTCTGACAAGCTGCCCCACCGGCACTATATATACAAGAAAACCCAGAGAACATTGGAGAACAGGATGCATGGTGGGGGAATACATATGAAACACCAAGGGGGGGAATGTGCGTGACAACAATAACTTATACTATACACTCCAAACAACTGGAACCTTCTAGTTTATAGTAGAACAACCTCTCTTCACAGTTCAAGCTCTTTGGAACACCTTTGGTTGTGTGTCGCACTCTAGTGGGGGCCGTTTGAACCTTGATAGCAGTGGCTAGTCTATCTCGTGGCGCGGTTATGCTCGGTTGTGTGTCGCACTCTAGTGGGGGCCGTTTGAACCTTGATAGCAGTGGCTAGTCTATCTCGTGGCGCGGCTATGCTCGGTTGTGTGTCGCACTCTAGTGGGGGCCGTTTGAACCTTGATGGCAGTGGCTAGTCTATCTCGTGGCGCGGCTATGCTCGGTTGTGTGTCGCACTCTAGTGGGGGCCGTTCGAACCTTGATGGCAGTGGCTAGTCTATCTCGTGGCGCGGCTATGCTCGGTTGTGTTGTTATTTTCTCCGACTCGTAGTCCAAGACGCAGGGACGATGAAACGGGGTAAGTGGTGTATTTTCCTGACTCGACTCTCCTATGCCTGTAGCCAAATACTACACTTTCTTTCTCTCCGGCCCTTATAGTGACTCCACAGAGATTCTTATTTTAGAGATATTTATACAAACACAAAAATTTTATTGGCTGTAACTTATAAACCACCTAAAGTTGGGGATATGACGGCATTTTAAACTGAAATAATGATTCCTATCCTTAATTATGTCGCAATCATGGGAGATTTCAAAACGGGTCTATTCTCACACTCGCCTGATAAATATAAACTTGTTGACATGTTGAATTCGTGTAGTCTAACTATATGTGCACTTGACGCAACGCATCATACATCTAGCTCGCATACTTGGATCGACATTATTGCGATCTCTAATCCAGACAAAGTACTGAATCATGGACAGATAGCTGCACCTGGCCTCTCACATCATGATTTAATATTTATATCTTATTCTCTCAACATTCTTAAATTTAAACCCAGAATAATTAAAGCTAGAAACCTCAAAAATTTGGACGAGGATTCTCTAATTAAAAATGCCTCATCCATTTCTTTGCAAAATATACTGGCTCCTAATAATGTTGATGAAAAAGTGAACTGTTTGAATGAAACTATACTAGAACTGTTTGACAGACAGGCTCCTATTAAAACAAAACGGGTTACTAGACCACCTGCCCCTTGGTTGACTCAGAATATACGAGTACAAATGTCCCACCAAGATGCTGCCTTTAGACTGTTTAAACAATCATGTAAAAATAATCCTGACATGACATCTGAATTATTTGAGAAATATAGATTACTTAGAAATAGATGTACACAGGACGCCCGCAAAGCTAAAATTCTGTATACACATAACTTATTATCACATAGATCCTCATCTAAAGGTTTATGGAAAGACCTTAGACAATTAGGTGTTGGATACAAACGTATTGGTAACACTGAAATCCTCATATCTGATTATGATTATCTTAATTCTCATTTTGTGAATACTCCTTCTTTAATCGACCCCATTCAAAAAAAATAGGACTCTAACTTAGTGTCTCACTTCTCAACTAATAATAAATTCGATTTTTATGTTATATCACTATAGCATATGTTGTACAGTCAATTAAGTGAATCAAAACAAATGCACAAGGAAATGACCAAATTCCAATTACATTCTTAAAAAATGATGTTTTATATTTTAAACCCTATAAGAGATATTTTTAATCATTCTCCACAAATAGGAATTTTTTCACATTTGTGGAAATCCGCAATAGTGAGGCCTATCTCTAAAACCCTTTTAGCAACCTCTTCAGTAACAGATTATAGACCTATAAACATACTCCCAGCACTATCGAAAGCCTTTGAATATATCGTACACAGACAAATCTATAGCTTAATAAATCATCACAATCTGCTAGACAAATACCAATCTTGGTTTCGACCACATCACAGCACTCATAAATGTAACTGATGATATAAGATTAGCCAAGGATAGAAGACAGTTGACGCTGTCGGCTCTGTTAGACTTTAGCAAAGCTTTTGACACCATTAACCACGATATTCTTCTTGCTAAATTACTAACAAGCTTTCATTTTTCAGTAAGTTCAGCTCAATGGATGCAGTCATACCTAATTGACCGCCAACAATGTGTCATGATAGGTGACACTCGGTCAACATGGCGTTCAGTGACCTCTGGAGTGCCACAAGGCTCGGTCCTTGGTCCTCTCCTTTTCTCAATGTTCATGATAGGTGACACTCGGTCAACATGGCGTTCAGTGACAACTGGAGTGTCACAAGGCTCGGTCCTTGGTCCTCTCCTTTTCTCAATGTTCGTGAGAGATGACACTCGGTCAACATGGCGTTCAGTGACAACTGGAGTGTCACAAGGCTCGGTCCTTGGTCCTCTCCTTTTCTCAATGTTCATGATAGGTGACACTCGGTCAACATGGCATTCAGTGACCTCTGGAGTGTCACAAGGTTTCGGTCCTTGGTCCTCTCCTTTTCTCAATGTTTATAAATGATCTCCCAAGTTGTTTGCAACATTCTCAACATCATCTATATGCCGATAATTTCCAACTTTATTTATCATCCTCTCTTTCTCATATCGATAGTGCCGTCGATAATATGAATGTTGACTTAAGTGCAACACATAATTGGTCACTACAAAATAGTCTTAATGTCAATCAAAAAAAAATCTAAATATATTGTTATAGGGTCAACAAAATTACTATCCACATTGAGTTTCACATCTGTACAACAAATAAATTTAAATAACAGCCCGATTCCATTTGTGCCGGTTGTGACCTGACAGCTGACCTTGCGGCAAGACTACAAAGACTCCAAAACACATGTGTTAGATTTGTATTTGACCTCCGGTCACGTGATCATATCTCCCCCTACTATAAGAGATTAACTTGGCTACGACTTAAAGAAAGACTAACTCTACACTCGATGACAATCATAAAGAAACTATTGACTTCCATTTTCCCACAATACCTTTATTCACGTATACGCTCACTAAACTCTAACAAGAATTTCAACACTCGATCACAAGAAACCTCAACTTTATTCATTCCTCTCCATAATTCCAATCATTACTCAAATTCTTTCACAGTTTAAGCTTCTCGTTCATGAAATACCCTAAACACCGATGTAAAGAAAATAGAAAATTGTATGGTTTCAAGTGAAAAGTCGCAAAAAATCTGCGTGTGGAAGCTTAGTCATGAGATTGAGGAGTTTCAGACGTAATCACACCTTCTTTTGTGTGTGTGTGTGTGTGTGTGTGTGTGTGTGTGTGTGTGTGCGTTCTCATATTATTATGTAATCCTTGTGAATTTTATCTATTTTTTTTTACTTTTTTTTTGTGTTTATATATATATATATATAATGTTTGTTAAACTTCATTATAACTGTATTGGTTAAGTGAAAGAAAAGTCGGTAGCCTTAGCTTCGCCATTAAAATTTATTATTATTATTTAACCTCTACAAAACCTGATATTGAAACAATGGTCCTACTGAAACCTACAGTTTAAGCTCGGGTTAAGTGATAACTTAACACTGAAACAGGTAATAAGCATGTTAAGCTGAGGTTATAATTTAACCTCGACAAAACCTGACATTGAAACAATGGCCCATTTAAATAAATGTTATTTGTAGTTGTTTATAAAATGACTTAGAGTCCTTGTTATTAAAGTAAAAGGAAATAACATATTATGTATGTTAGTAGTTTAATAAATTTCAAGTCTTTAACTTTTAGTAGTACAAAAGTAAATAATTAGGATGGGACATAAATATTTCTAAGTCCAAATGATTTAAAATGGGCGTAACTAAATGCAAGGTCCTTCCGACCTAAGAATAATTATTTCTGATCACTGATGTGATTTAATCTCTGATATCACCTTAGATTATATTGACTGATTAACGGTATTTATTTAAAGGTTTAACTGATTTTTCAAACCCTTCTGGCTAAAACTATTATTAATTAAATAATCTTGCATTCATTAGAGGTCCCTCGGGGCTAGAAATATTAATATAAAGTTTTGTAAATAATCCCCTAGCCTTAGCGAGACAAAAGTATGTGTTTGTCTTTTGGTTTTTTTTCATTATTATTAGAGACGTGACCGGAGCCATCCTTGATATTTATGAATTTTCTAGTATTTCGCTCAATATAATTTATAATTTAATGTTATTAAGTTTTGAGATTTATAATTGTTGAATATTTTTCAAGTCATTATATATATTCATATATCCTTGTATATCCACACCACATTTTGTTACTACTTAAGGCTTATTAAAAAAATAATAACACTACGTCACCATTCTCTCTTCTATTACTAATATTGTTGTAAAGGGTATTATGACATCAATTAATGGTTTTCATATCTTGTACATATTTAAAACACAAAGCAAAGTTGTTCATGATTATTTGTTCATTCTTGTAATCAATAGTACAGATCATATATATATAATAGATAATAATAAAACAAAAGTCAAAGAAGACATTAAAGAACATTTAGAAGGCACTGCCCATCTTCTTGCAGGTCAAGGCTCATCTACTAAAATGCTCTATTGAGTGGATGGAATTACTCAAGTCCCAACATATATCAACCTTTGTCTTCCTGGAAACGCCATGTTACTTATCTTATTATTATTATTTTTGCGAGAATTGGGTGGCATTGAAACATGAGAGAATATAGTGTTGTATCATATATATTCTAATATAATTGTCCTGTCAGCCCACTCTGTATTTTTGCTAATTTTTTTTGTCAGGCAACATATGTATAGTTGTATTCCTCCTTTAAAAAGGGGCTCGAGATATATAGAAAAGATAAATCCAATATTATCATTGTCCTATATTGTTCGCACATCCAATCGATTGGTTTCACCCCTCTTGAGCCATTTAAAGTCTCCATAGCCAAATCAGTATAATCCAGTCACAGCGAGATAGATAAGGTAAGACTCTGGTTTTGGGGGATCAAATTATTCCATATTCCAATTATTCGCAATTGCATTTACACACCAAATACATCCCGCGCGGATAGCTCCCTCAACGAATTGATGAATATCGACATCATCAATTAGTTCGAGTTGTATCTGGGTTGTTCTCAACAGAGTTTGGTAGGCAAAGTTAGGTGAAGTTAGCGACCAGCCAGGATCGAGTTTACACATCTTCATCCATTCATACCAAAATTTGTTTAAAGACCTCACCCAGTAATGTTACGTCTGTGTGGTTAGGCGGGACTTAATCCCGTTCCCCTTTGTTGAAGTTAGACAATTTGAGGACAGCTCTCAAATGAGTTGATTGTTATTTTATGTTATGAGTCTTTTGCTCGGGACTTCTCCTCGTAAGAGAGGTTGGCTCTTCTTGTCAACCTTAGATTGTTGTTTGATTAGGCGAAACTTCATCCCACGCCCCCTTTTTGTAACTAGGTAAGTTGAGGATGGCCCTCAATGTTTGAAGTAAATGTTCTGCCTCTTTATAAATCTAACCAGAAGCTTCTCTCCTGCGGCTCACAGCTTTGCTTAGTGTGTAGAGAAATGGCGCCAACATGGTCATCGGATGTGATTTTGTTGTTGGTAGAAAATTATTCTAAGCAAGGCCGTAGCCAGGCG
>CABFVX010002392.1:101505-116602 GCA_902151425.1 Timema shepardi | reverse complement strand
CCCCCGCACCTCCGCGCGTCTACAAGCTATTACCCTTTCCACCAAGCCACCCCTTTGCGCCCTGAAACATTACGTTCTTCTCTACTGACCGACGACTATAATTTCACTCCAAAGGAGGTTATCGCTCGAGAAACATCCGTCAACCCCGGCTGGGTTAACACCCACTAACATCGGGTCCCGTAGCGAGCACTTTACTCCAAAAACACCGAGGTCGACTATAGTTTAGTTAATGCTCATGAATACATGTCCCTTATGCTTCGGATGTTTGAAATCGTATAAACATGGACGTTGGTATACTGACTCGCACAACAGATTCTGTGAGTGAGTCATTAGAACCTCCATTTTTAAATAAATTAACACAAAAAATTAAATAACAAATAGGCAATGTCGCTACAACTTTAGTATTTACGCAGCGGATTCAGCCGCAAGCACTGTTCAAAGTAGAATTCCCTCGGTGCGACTCGCGACTACAACCGCAGTCGTGGGTTGATGGGTCGCAGACGCGGGACATAGAGTTACCCTAGATGAGTCTCTTGGTCGCCAGTCGTGGGTAGTTTTATGCGCAGTACAGATCGTTCCTCAGTTATCAGAGTTTTTCATTTATGTTTTATCTAATGTTCCGTGTTATTTTGGAACAGTGGGGATAAGAAATACTATCTTGATCCACCAACCATTTCTGAGATATATTTCCATGTGTTGTCCTTCACATGTTGGTTCCGGTGCACTCCCGAAGATATGTCAAAAATTGAGGGTGCTTTGTCTCCTCTTCAGTTAAATTTTCGTCCTTTCATATCGAGAAATCTCGGACCATTTCTAAAACCAGCCCAATCAAACACAAAACTAAACACAGCTTTACTAAAACACACGTTAGCTCGGTGGTGCAGTGTGGACGCCAAGAAGAGACGCTGGACGCGCGCTCTGGTCGCCAGTCGCAATCGTCTCAAAGGAACTGGCCACGTAACAAACTATGTAACCAGTCCAGTCGCAGTCGTCTCAAAGGAGCTGGCCACGTAACAAACTATGTAACCAGTCCAGTCGCAGTCGTCTCAAAGGAGCTGGCCACGTAACAAGCTATGAAAGCAGTCCAGTCGTCTCAAAGGAACTGGCCACGTAACCAACTATGTAACCAGTCCAGTCGCAGTCGTCTCAAAGGAACTGGCCAAGTAACAAACTATGTAACCAGTCAAGTCGCCACCGTTTCAAAGGAACTGGCCACGTAACAAACTATGTAACCAGTTCAATCGAAGTCGTATAAAAGGAACTGGCCACGTAACAAACTATGTAACCAGTCCAGTCACAGTCGTCACGAAGGAACCGGTCACGTAACAAACTTTGTAACCAGTCCAATCGCAGTCGTCTCAAAGAAACTGGCCACGTAACAAACTATGTAACCAGTCCAGTTGCAGTCGTCTCAAAGGAACTGGCCACGTAACAAACTATGTAACCAGTCCAGTCTCAGTCGTCTCAAAGGAACTGGCCACGTAACAAACTATGTAACCAGTCCAGTCCAGTCGTCTCAAAGGAACTGGCCACGTAACAAACTATGTAACCAGTCAAGTCACCACCGTCTCAAAGGAACTGGTTACGTAACAAACTATGTAACCAGTCCAGTCGCAGTCGTCTCAAAGTAACTGGCCACGTAACAAACTATGTAACCAGTCCAGTCTCAGTCGTCTAAAAGTAACTGGCCACGTAACAAACTATGTAACCAGTCACAGTCGTTCGTTTCAAAGGAACTGGTCACGTAACAAACTATGTAACCAGTACAGTCGCAGTCGTCTCAAAGGAACTGGCCACGTAACAAACTATTTAACCAGTCCAGTCGCAGTCGTCTCAAAGGAACTGGCCACGTAACAAACTATGTAACCAGTCCAGTCGTCTCAAAGGAACTGGCCACATAACAAACTATGTAACCAGTCCAGTCGCAGTCGTCTAAAAGGAACTGGCCACGTAACAAACTATGTAACCAGTCCGGTCGCAGTCGTCTCAAACGAACTGGCCACGTAACAAACTAAGTAACCAGTCCAGTCGTCTCAAAGGAACTGGTCACGTAACAAACTATGTAACCAGTCAAGTCGCAGTCGTCTCAAAGGAATTGGCCACATAACAAACTAAGTAACCAGTCCAGTCGCATTCATCTCAAAGGAACTGGCCACGTAACAAACTATGTAACCAGTCCAGTCACCCGCATCTCAAAGGAATTGGCCACGTAACAAACTATGTAACCAGTCCAGTCGCAGTCGTCTCAAAGGAACAGGCCACGTAACAAACGATGTAACCAGTCACAGTCGTCTCAAAGGAACTGGTCACGTAACAAACTATGTAACCAGTCCAGTCTCAGTCGTCTCAAAGTAACTGGCCACGTAGCAAACTATGTAACCATTCCAATCGTTTCAAAGGAACTGGTCACGTAACAAACTATGTAACCAGTACAGTCGCAGTCGTCTCAAAGGAACTGGCCACGTAACAAACTATGTAACCAGTCCAGTCGTCTCAAAGGAACTGGCCACGTAACAAACTATGTAACCAGTCCAGTCGCAGTCGTCTCAAGGGTAGTGGGCACGTAACAAACTATGTAACCAGTTCAGTCACAGTCGTCTCAAAGGAACTGGCCACGTAACAAACTATGTAACCAGTGCAGTCGCAGTTGCCTAATAGGAATTCGCCACGTAACAAACTATGTAACCAGTCCAGTCGCAGTTGCCTAATAGGAATTCGCCACGTAACAAACTATGTAACCATTCCAATCGTTTCAAAGGAACTGGTCACGTAACAAACTATGTAACCAGTACAGTCGCAGTCGTCTCAAAGGAACTGGCCACGTAACAAACTATGTAACCAGTCCAGTCGCAGTCGTCTCAAAGGAACTGGCCACGTATCAAACTATGTAACCAGTCCAGTCGTCTCAAAGGAACTGGCCACATAACAAACTATGTAACCAGTCCAGTCGCAGTAGTCTCAAAGGAACTGGCCACGTAACAAACTATGTAACCAGTCCAGTCGCAGTCGTCTCAAGGGAAGTGGCCACGTAACAAACTATGTAACCAGTCACAGTCGTCTCAAAGGAACTGGTCACGTAAAAAACTATGTAACCAGTCCAGTCTCAGTTGTCTCAAAGTAACTGGCCACGTAACAAACTATTGTAACCATTCCAATCGTTTCAAAGGAACTGGTCACGTAACAAACTATGTAACCAGTACAGTCGCAGTCGTCTCAAAGGAACTGGCTACGTAACAAACTATGTAACCAGTCCGGTCGCAGTCGTCTCAAAGGAATTGGCCAGGTAAAAAACTATTTAACCAGTCCAATCGCAGTCGTCTCAAAGGAACTGGCCAGGTAACAAACTATGTAACCAGTCCAATCACAGTCGTCTCAAACGAACTGGCCACGTAACAAACTATGTAACCAGTCCAGTCGCAGTCGTCTCAAAGGAACTGGCCACGTAACAAACTATGTAACCAGTCCAGTCGCAGTCGTCTCAAAGGAACTGGCCACGTAATAAACTATGTAACCAGTTTAGGAGCAGTCGTATAGAAGGAACTGGCCACGTAACAAACTATGTAACCAGTCCATCCGCAGACCCAGTCGCAGTCGCAGACGCGCTAACAGAATCACACCATTTACTCTCTCCAGCAATACTGCAACACGAGTCGCCATCAACTCGTGTCGCAGGCCAAACACAGACTGATCATGCGCAAAGACTGCCATTCCAGCCTCACACAGTCGCAGGTAACTGTTGTAGCTTGGACAACAAACCTTTACTGTCACTATAGATTCACACTTTGGCCGAAAAACTATCACAGAGCGGAAACGTGATCACGTGACGAGCTCTAAGCCAAACACAATATTTCCGCTTAATCGGCGCGAGCTTTTCTGCTGAAGATCAACTCCTTTCTACGCTGTCCGCTCTGCCCGAGATGTTCGGCACGGGAGAGCCAATCAAATCTCGGAACCCACCATCTCACATCAGTGCGCATGCGCTGTAGAGCTAGAAGCGAGCAGATCAGCTTCGTTGTCCGTTGTGAGGAGATTTGTAATAACCCGTTAATGTAAAGCTTGTATCGATGTATTGGATTGAGCCACGACACAGAGCTATAATTTGAAAACATACATCGGGAGAATGATCTAGAATATATGTCTGTCTACTAGGAAATATAATATGTTGATAATCAACTATTTTAAGTTAGCGTTGCAATGCATCATGGGTCAACTTAAAGTGTGTGAATTGCTGCGGCAGTTTCTGCCTTTTATTTTCGACGAGCGTGTGAAGCAAGTTTTATCCGGATGTTGATTCGGGCTCTGAATGGATTGTGTTCTTTTTTATCTCTAACATGGACACAACTTCCCTGCGTACCTGTTACGACACCCGTGGCGCAGGAGCTATGGACCCGCAGAGAAGATAAATTAGGTAACGATAATGTCCAAAGAAACACGAGGGTTTTACCAAACTATGGTCAAACTTTACTCAAACGTAATAAAGGACACATGACCATTATGTTAATATTCATTATTATTATTATTATTATTATTATTAGCACCACGTCTTACTACCCGTTCGGGTTATACGCACTTACGCTAATGTGTAATGGTAGGGCGATTGTGAGATGAAATGGAGGACCTACAGTTTAACGTGGAATCCGAACCACGGTGGAGGCCTGGCATTCCCCACATTCACAAGATGTCTTGTCAGAGGTGAAGGAAGGGTTTGGTAATCAGATAAATCTGTGCCGGGACCGAGGACTGAACCCCGGACCCTCAGCACAGAAGTCTGACACCTTACCCCTAGACCACCAGGTCACCTATGAGGATTATTGATAAGTTGGTTAGATAGAATAATTGCAGTTTAAAGAAGGGAGTAGTTGATAATTTGAGAGTATAACAACACTACAAAAAAAGTGGGGGAAAAGGGGGGCGGGGGTGGGAATATTATTCTTTAAAACATTTTATGTAGTTGTCGCCGGTGACCTGGTGGTATAGGGGTAAGGTGTCAGACTTCTATGCTGGCGGCCGGGGTTCAATCCTCGGTCCCAGCACAGATTTAACTGATTACCAAACCCTTCCTTCACCTCTGACAAGACATCTTGTGAATGTGGGGAATGCCAGGCCTCCACCGTGGTTCGGATTCCACGTTAAACTGTAGGTCCTCAATTTCATCCCACAATCACCCTACCATTACACATTAGTGTAAGTGCGTGTAACCCGAACGGGTAGTAAGACGCGGTGCTAATAATAATATGTAGTTGTCTCGATCAAAACCTATTGTTGACTATCAACTCCTCCGTCTGTTTACCGTCATTTCAACGTCATTTCTACTCGAACATGGAGTAAGAGATGTTAAGGTCAACTTTTTAAATATGAAACTAAACTTGAAACGCGCGAAGAAAAGTTGAAGCTGAAGATAAGTTTTGTTGTCGTCACAGCTTAGGAAGGTCTTAGGTACAAAAAGGTATTAGTATACCGGAGAGTGTAGGAGGCTACATAATGATGAGCCACACACCCTGTACTTATCACAAGACATTGTTATACTTCATTCACGGTAGGAGTTTACCTCTGAAAGGTCTTTTTACTTACCAATATCCTACTATATAATAGATTTCTGGTAGGGAAAAAAGTCCTTTCAGAGGTAAACTCCTACCGTGAACGAACTTTAGAATAGTTCAAATCTCGCAGATTACGGTGGGCAGGACAGGCAGCAAATGTAATAATCTAGAACCATGATCATGGTATCGACTGGCAAACCCAATAGGCCTGTCGAAAGACAGAACACCTCGTAGTAGTTATAGTTTTATAAAATTATATATTCCTCATCCCTATCCCGTTAGTGTTATTATCCTGATAGCTTGAGCATTTAGTAAGATGCCAAGCATGGTTTTTTTTTCACATTAATATTTACCTCATTCTTCTGTGTTGTTTTTTTGCTTTCTAATATCAAGAGAAATTATTGTGAACATGAAAAAACTCTAACTCGAGATGATAGTGAATCTCTTAGTACTATGTGAACCTGAACCAAAAAGAGGGGTTTTAACTTGTTTTTTTGTTTTTATTTTGACGCTAACTTTCAAATTAAGGGTAGTTTAATGGCAAGTATTTTTTTAGACTCTTAAATTTTTCGACAATCGCTCTAACGATTTTGTTTAAAATGCACATCTAGGATTTGTTTGGCATGACAAACAGCATTGTATCGTATCATTGACTATTGGGCAAAAAAATCGTTGAAGGGTAGTTTACTGAATGGACATTTTTTGAAAATTCTGAATACACTATAGAGTCGTGATTATCCTTCCCTCCGTATTATACGGCCCTGGGTTAACAAGTGCGTTTTAAAATAAACAAACCGGTACATATTCATTAGGAATTAATTTAAAAAATCGATCACATACGCCTTGCAATTGTTACATTTACGAGAGAAAAGCCTAACTGCTACGCATGTGGTAGCATATAATACATTACTATTGGTCGGCGTAGATAGCAGCACTGTTTTGATGTGGCTGGAAACAGAAGATGTGTCAAGGGAGGTGTAGATAGCAGCACAGTTTTGATGTGGCTGGAAAAAGAAGATGTGTCAAGGGAGGTGTAGATAGCAGCACTGTTTTGATGTGGCTGGAAAAAGAAGATGTGTCAAGGGAGGTGTAGATATCAGCACTGTTTTGATGTGGCTGGAAACAGAAGCTGTGTCAAGGGAGGTGTAGATAGCAGCACTGTTTTGATGTGGCTGGAAACAGGAGATGTGTCAAGGGAGGTGTAGATAGCAGCACTGCTTTGATGTGGCTGGAAACAGAAGATGTGTCAAGGGAGGTGTAGATAGCAGCACTGTTTTGATGTGGCTGGAAACAGAAGCTGTGTCAAGGGAGATGTAGACAGCAGCACTGTTCTGATGTGGCTGGAAACAGAAGATGTGTCAAGGGAGGTGTAGATAGCAGCACTGTTTTGATGTGGCTGGAAACAGGAGATGTGTCAAGGGAGGTGTAGATAGCAGCATTGTTTTGATGTGGCTGGAAACAGAAGATGTGTCAAGGGAGGTGTAGATAGCAGCACTGTTTTTATGTGGCTGGAAACAGAAGATGTGTTAATGGGAGGTGTAGATAGCAGCACTGTTTTGATGTGGCTGTAAACAGAAGATGTGTCAAGGGAGGTGTAGATAGCAGCACTGTTTTGATATGGCTGGAAACAGAAACAGTGTCAAGGTAGGCGTAGAATGCCGCCACTTTAGGCCGGATAATCGCGACTCTATAGTGTATTTCTAAAACGGGTCTCACGATTTCTTAAGTCGTATAGTTAAAGTAACCAATGAAGCGCACAACTAAAACGACATACAATTTATTGGAGCACAGTTTATAACAATCCGTTCTAAATGAATGTTTCATTCGACCTCCCGCGGCCGTCATTTTGAATGGCCACACATCACGTCATCAAACACATTATCAGCAGCAAGATGGGTGTGCTGCGTACATGTGTGAAATATAAATGTGCGTTCTTAGCTCACATATTGGATGTGAGCAATAAAATACCTCCAAGACGCCATTTTTAAAACACTCGCTGTCTGTGTATCACCTCACATAACCATAATTTATTTTTATAACTTCGCTTTGATTTGGTGTGCACTGCGTCTCGTTCTACGTTCGGAAGATTCGCGTGTATATTAATTTAATCTAATGTGTTAAGGATGAGAAAAGTTTAATTTAGATGAAATGCACTTGAATTTGCATGGCGGAAGAGTGGAAAACTATTTAGTAAAAAAAACCTCCGTAGACCCAAACAGGAGTCAAACCTCTATCTCCCCGTCATCAGTAGGTCAGTCTACACCTTAGACCAGAGATCTACAAACTTTTTATGTCTAAGGGCCAAAGTTTATGTCCTTTGTTGGCTTGCAGGCCGCAATACTGCACCCACAATCTTAGGATTGAATAAATATTAAAATATTCGTATTAACTCATTCTTATCCTCACACCAGGGATTAGGATTTCTCCTGACGTATGTTCTCGGTTGTTGCACAGCAGGAGGTGGCACGATCTGTCTTGTCTACTAGAGCTGTCATTTGACAGTTAAAAATATGTTTGAACTAAAAAAGAATACTATTCTTCACGAAAAAAATCAATTTTTTTTATAAAATAACGTGAAATACGTATTTATTTTATTAGTTGATTATGTAAATGGTCATTTTTTATCTTGAAATAAATGTGTATATTTCATCAGCCATTGGGCAGCAAAAAAATGTTACCGCGGACCACGGATTGCAGAAGAACCATGCCTTAAACCATGTGGCCACTGAACCAGATGTTTTCAAGTTATAGTCAATGTTTGTACTCCTGTAATGTGGAGCTGCCTAACGCTATAGGAAGTGTTCAGAGTGGCCATCTTAGGCCTGAATTCAAGCATTGAAATACTCTGTATTTGGTTTTATATTATAAATTCGCTTTGCTCGTTGTGGGCTCCGCCCCCAAACCCTCAGTGGGTTTTCTTTGCAAGTGGATGTAAACTAATATAATTCCAGAGCCGTTTTTTGATAGGTCTTACCGTTTAACCACAAGATACCTCCAAAGAAAAGTCCGCACCGACTTTAAAGTTGCTCCGACATTTTGAATTTTTTCAGGGGTTAAATTTTTTTCTTTTAACTTTTTGGAATTTTCCCGTCGGTTACAGGCTATAAGCTAAAAGTTTGCCAAATTTAAAGTTTCTGGCTCATCTGGAAGTTGGTAAACATTAATGTCAGTGAGTGAGTCAGCCGTGTGGCTTTATAGTATAGTGAAGTGATGATATCACTGCAGTCTTTTAATGTTAAGAGTAAAATTAGTTTAAGTTTTCTATTCTCACATATGGTATTTTAATGAAACTACAATGTGTAACAACATGATAGGTATAAAAAGACTAAGACTACACGAAGATCCTAATAGTTGTAACGACCACTTCAAGGTAATGCGTGATTAATGTCAACGCTAATTTACAACTACACCCAATATCACCTCTGAGGGAACTGCAGGTCTTATGGAGAAATGCTTTATCTTCGAACTCTCTCAGTTAACTGTTGCCAAATCTCCTCTCTCTCAGTTATGTCTGAAGGTGGTGTGCTGGGATAAGAAAGAGCTACTGGCAACCTCGACTAACCAACGTTGCCAAACTTGTCTTATATTTGAGGGGAGATTGACCACAAAACAAGAGAAAATGACAACACTGTTTCCCAATAGTAACCATGCGGTTCCCTCAGAGAAGATATCCAGTGTAGTACCGACTTACATTCATTCTAGAAAGTGTAAGATAATCAGATTATCTATCACACATAAAAAGAGTCAATATCTTATAATGATGATATTTATTTTAACCAACGTTTGTTTCTTTGTTAAAGTGGGATGAGAAGCCAGTGTTTTTGCAGTTTTTATACCACTTTCTTTTTACACCATAAAAAAGTTTTTCTTACACCGCGTGTTAACCCCTTCTGTTTATACGCTTATATACTAATTACACTAATGGTTCTAGGGATTAGGAAGGTTATTTCTATAGCAAGTGTCATCGCATTTACATGGAGGCAGAGTGTTTAATCATTTGGGAAGCAAACCTACCTCAGTACACCCAACCAAGATTCTAACCATGGCCTCCCCATCACCGGAAGTTTAGTGCACTGTGAGAGTAGCGCGTTAGACCATGCGGTCACCGAAGCGGGCCACAAAGCGCCAATCATCCTCATTATCACTCTCCCTCCCCGCAAATGCGGGTAAACTCCCTATTAGCTCTACCTTTCTCATATCTAACACATTAGTGTATATATTCCGATAGTCTGAACGGGTAGTAAGACGCGTAACATGACAAAAAAAAAACTAATGATAAAATCCTCATACGCGTGTTTTGGGAACTATCGTGATTTCCTACTGTCCCCCAGCTAAATACCCGTGCAATTGCTCTTAATTACCCTAATCGTTTTCCCCCTTGTAAATGAGGCCGTTTCTTGCCAGCATGAAAACCTGTTATTAAATTGCAATGCACTGTTTTCTAACGGAGGTAATCTCACTCACGTATCTTTCCGTCGGTAAGTCTTCCCAATCGGGACAGGCTGTCGTTATTTAGCCGAGCTCCTTTGGTAGGGGTGTTAAGCACCAGCAACACGGAGCCGCGCCGCACCGCACCGCACCGTACCGCACCACACCGCACCGCACCGCACCGCATCGCACGGGAGCGGACGAATCGTCGAGGGAGCTTTGCTCGGTACGGACCGTGTGGCCGACCACCTACCACCGGAAATAAATTTTTGGAAGCTTCCGAAACAGTTATTTTACGATATCGGTTATCACAGTGACCTTGATTTTAAAAGAGCAGTGATTTATACCAGTGATTGTTCACAGTGATTGGCAAGTCACTGTGACAGCACTTGTAAAACTAGGTATTTCTTTCACAGCCGTGTCACGTGTGACGCTGTAGTAATTGTTTCCAACATTACGTACGAGATAAACAATATTAAATAAAACAACTTATTGAACAACAAACATTCTTCGTAACTAATAGCCAACTTAAAACTTTATTCTTCGTAACTAATAGCTAACTTAAAACTTTATTCTTCGTAATTAATAGCTAACCTAAATCCTCATTCTTCGTAATTAATAGCTAACTTAACTCTTCATTCTTCGTAATTAATAGCTAACTTAAAACTTTATTCTTCGTAATTAATAGCTAACTTAAAACTTTATTCCTCGTAATTAATAGCTAACTTAAAATTTCATTCTTCGTAATTAATAGCTAACTTAAATCTTCATTCTTCATAATTAATAACTAGCTTAAAACTTCATTCTTCGTAATTAATAGCTAACTTAAAACTTCATTCTTCGCCATTAATAGCTAACTTAAAAAAACGTTATTATTCGTAATTAATAGCTAACTTAAAACTTTATTCTTCGTAATTAATAGCTAACCTAAATCCTCATTCTTCTTAATTAATAGCTAACTTAACGGAATGCCAGGCCTCCACCGTGGTTCGGATTCCACGTTAAACTGTAGGTCCTCCATTTCATCTCACAATCACCCTACCATTACACATTAGCGTAAGTGCGTATAACCCGAACGGGTAGTAAGACGCGGTGCTAATAATAATAATAATAATAATAATAATAATAAGCTAACTTAACTCTTCATTCTTCGTAATTAATAGCTAACTTAATTTTATGAAAATAGGTGAAAACGTATGCAAGTAAAAATGTTAATACAAACTTATTTTGTAATAGCTCTCGGTCTGTAAAGAATATAAACATGGCTGGACAATGCGGTGCGGACTACGTAGCTATACCTTTTAGGCCTCTTATTCTCTCGGTTTCACGGGAATCGTGCAATCTCACCGCTTGTGTTTTTATGTAGAGGATCACGGTATAGTTAACGTTCACTGAGCGTGATCGTAACGTAAAGAAACACAATGTGTGATCAAAATTCACATAACGTAACGTTAAAAATTCGAGAAAAAAAAAGAACTGTGAAAACAAATGGTTCACTAAAATGGAACCCAAGCATTTGGGGCTGATCAGGATAATTCTACATGTGTTTGTTCGAAAAATTGGACAGTTCTAACCCACCATGGTCCCTTTTGTAATTTATATCCATATAAATGGTAAAAAAATAAAATGTAATTCAAATTTTTTGAAGGAAATATTTGGATAGTTTGAAGCCTATATACATTGTAAATTTTTTCAAGTTTCTACTCATTTCAAACCTCATACCGGGATCACGATCAACTTAACGTTAACTTAACGTAAAGGATCTCCTCATGTGTTTAAATGGAAGCGATCACGATGCAATTAACTTAACGTAAGAGATGTCCTGGGAGGTATTTTACTTTAGTCAGTGAGAGTTAGTTGCCCGCATTTGCGTGAAAGACGAGCGGAAAAAAAATATTTAAGAAAAAAACCACCTTTGGTGGGCCCAACCGGAATTCGAACCCCGATCTCCTCGTCATCAGCAGACTGGTCTAACACAAGTGTGACGCCTTAGACCATGCGGTCATCGAAGCAGGTTAGAAAAAATAATTGTATTAACTGTGATAGAGACAGCGAGGTAGCCTGTTTTTTTTTAATTTAGCACCGCGTCTTACTACCCGTTCGGGTTATACGTTTAAGTACTAATCATGCTAATGGATTAGGAAGGTTGAATTTAGAGGAAGTGAACGTACATTTGCGTGGAGGGAGAGTGGAAAACCATTTAGTAAACACCCCTCCCCCCAGTTCACCCGACCGAGATTCGAAACTCGATCTCCCCGTCCTTGGCAGTCTGTCTCTACACGAAACTAGCGCGTTAGCTAACTGCGCCACCGAGGCGGGTCGGTTGCCTGTTAATCACTCTGACATTTTGTCGTTGAGGTGTTCTTCTCAAGCTGAGAGTGAGAGCGGTATTGACTCTCATCATGCATAATTCAGAAACGTGCGAGAGTGGGATATAATTATTTATTAAACCTAGAATCACCGGTCATCGAGCTAATGATCCATTTATTGCCTTCCGGCCAATTTATATGAACCAGTTTATTTTTTGTGTGTGTAATGTCATGAAGTACACCTTGAAGTATTTAAAAAAATACATTTATTTTTATGGGGTCAAATTATTGAGGTACTGAGACGCTTTTCGGACGTTCAGAAATATCTTTTATTTTTTAAAGTGGTGGTTTATTTCGAAATACGGTTAGTGCCAAAACGAAAGTGAAAAGTATCAACATGTCCTTATAGGAATAATTTTTAAAAAAACCTTATGTTTTAATCTTTTGATTTATTTTTAAATAATTCATTAAAAATTAGCTCATTTTCAAATATATTTGAGGTAAAATGACGCAGTTATTAGAGCAAAGAAATCTAATCTTTCCCAAACAAATAAATTCATGTTTTTGCAGGATCACAACAGAACATTCTAAGATATATGAGAATTGTTTTAGTAATAGTAGTTTTGAAGATTCAGAACTGATATTCCCATAAAAAAAAACGAAGTGTAAGGATATTTACTTTTAAGTAGGTGTTGTCCTTAATGACAATTCAGTAAACCTCTCATAGGTGAAATAAAGGGGATTGAACCTGTTTCGGATAAGCAAATGTTCGGATATGAAATTAATACCCCCTGAAGAGTTGAAAGTTAAAAACACAACAAAACCAAATTAATAATTTCTTCTAAGGAAAAAGTACAACATTTTAGCGTATAACCCGAAAGGGTAGTAAGACGCGGTGCTAAATATTATTATTATTATTACAACATTTTCTTTTGACTCTTTTTCTTCTTCTTCTTCTTTTATTTGTACATCTTAACAAATTAAGGTTTTTACCGATGTAAAGCCTTTATTTGGCGGTTCGTCTACTGAAAACAATACATAAACAAAAATATAGTGAGCCGTTTCGAATACTATAGGTCCAGATGTAGGAGGTTTTACTGTATGTGTGTGCATAAACTACATTTGAATTACCAAAACTTACAAGCCGTGTATAATTTTTAATAAACGAACTTGAGTAAAAGTCCAATATTCCGGTACACCTAGCCGTAGCATATATATGTTTCTTAAGTCAACATCCCGAAGGTTGGTTGAATGTGATTTATATCCTGCCGAACCTGGGCACGCGGTCAGACCTTCGTCTGGTTAGTAATGCCTGCACCATCTGGTATACATCCCATGTACTAAAGAAGTTTAAAAAGTGTTGTGGTCCCCAACTGCCTTCCTCATTGAATTCTATGAGCGAGCGCGAAAGGGCCTACTAATTTTACCGGTAAAGGTATTTTCACATTCCTCCTAGGGTTCCTTTACAAGCCCCAAACGACATGAGACCGACAGATTTTTCTCCACCTCCGAAGGAAGTTGTGCTACAAATTTGTATCGCTTAAGAAAAATCCGCCAACCTTGGCTGGTTTTGAACCCATGAGCATCGGATCCTGAGGAAAGCACTTTACCCCAAGACCACCGAGGGCAACGTTTAGATAATCAGTTACGCTAGTGGAGTAAGAATGATGAAGGTGTTGGGGATGTGGGGGTCGCGAGAAAAGGGCAGTATTTTTGCAGTTTTTATATCAAAATATTTGTTTGACTAAAATAAATCAAATATTGCTCCAGTACAAAGACAGAGTTTAATGTTCTACACCTGATGATATAAACAGTTGTTGAGTATCTGTCTAGAGCATGGCAACTTTTTAAATGAAGAGAAAAAGTTGCCCTCAAATTCCAGGACAAGTCTTGGTAGATATTCTCATAATGTAATAAATTATCATCTAGTGTCGCCATGATCATGATATCTATTCAACAGATTGTTGAGGTCACAAAGTGGAGAGAATTAAACTCTTTGTTTCTAGCGGAGCAATATTTTATTTATTTTGACAACAAAGCGTTTTGCTATAAAAAATAAAAAATAAAGCACGAGATTTTCTTGCATCGCCTTCCACAACAGCTTAAAAATATTCCGTTTAAAATGCATATCTATCATGTTCTTCACTAAGTATCCGTTGTTATTATTACTATTAGCACCGCGTCTTACTAAATGTTCGGGTTATATGCACTTACGCTAATGTGTAATAGTAGGGTGATTGTGAGATTAAATGGAGGACCTACAGATTAACGTGGGATACGAACCACGGTGGAAGCCTGGCACTCCACACATTCACAAGATGTCTTGTCAGAGGTGAAGGAGGGGTTTGGCAATCAGATAAATCTGTGCCAGGACCTAGTATTGAACCCCGGACCCCCAGCACAGAAGTTCAACACCTACCTTACCCCTAGACCAACGTATCCGCTGTTGATGGGACTGCGATTATAGCCTTGTGCTGTGGGCCTGCATGTTCCCCTGGTAGTTATGACTTACGATTGTATTTAAATCTCAATAGTGGATGGCCTTGTTATACGCCTGCACTTCTGACAGTCCGCCAAACGAGTTTTTGGGAAATACAAACGGTGAAGTATTTTTACATGAACAATTTTGCGAACAGACCAATGGCTGTACTTAATAAGTAAAAGGTATTTATTTTAAAGTAGTAAGGCTTGATGATGTGTTATGTAAAGAGTCGGCAACAGACCTGCCCTCAAGGATGTTGCAAACGAGTGCGCGCACAGCGGCCTAAACAAAATTTTTTTGGGGGGGGAGAGGGGCAACGCTTGGTTAGGTTAAATAAG
>CABFVX010002392.1:74891-88396 GCA_902151425.1 Timema shepardi | reverse complement strand
TGAGTAAAATGGAGGAGAGAGTAAATAACGCCATGTCCAGGTAGAGTTAGGTTGAGTAAAATGGAGGAGAGAGTAAATAACGCCATGTCCAGGTAGAGTTAGGGTGAGTAAAATGGAGGAGAGGGTAAATAACGTAATGTCCAAGTAGAGATAGGTTGAGTAAAATGGAGGAGAGGGTAAATAACGCCATGTCCAGGTAGAGCTAGGGTGAGTAAGATGAAGGAGAGGGTAAATAACGTCATGTCCAGGTAGAGCTAGGGTGAGTAAAATGGAGGAGAGGGCAATAATAGAGAAAGATGAGGATGGTTGAGTCTGAGATGAGCCATAGAAAGTGAGTGAAAGATCCCGGTGAGTTGATGTTTCCATTTGAGCCAGAAATAGCATCTGTAGCACAGACAGACGTGAAGATTGTTTAACCACAACCTCCAATGGAAGGGGAAACTAGAAGATTAGAACCACATATTACTCGCTTCGCTGGTCTCATGGTCTAAGGTGCTACTCTCGCAGTAGACTAGACTGCCTATGACAGGGAGATCAAGGTTTGAATCTCGGTTGGGTGTACTTAGGTTTATTTTTCCGAAATTGTTTTACACTCTCCCTTTACGAAAATTTGGGTACACTTCCTCTCAATTTAACCTTCCTAATCCCTAAAGCCACTATCGAAATTAGCACATATGCGTATAACCCGAACGGGTAGTAATACGTGGTGTTAAAAAACATAATTATTTATTAATTTTAGCCTTAATCTGGATAAATTAAGGGTTCATTAATAAGAAGAAAAATGTAAGAGCTACCGTTAAAAATAATTTTCTGACTGAGTAAAAACAAAGGTTTTGTTCTAGAATAAGTATATGCAATTAGCTCTAACTGCAGTAATTTTTACTCCAAATTATTTGAAACTTTGCCCCAGGTATGGGGTAACAGACTACAGTCTGATATACACAGGGTGTTTCAGTGAAAGCGTGCAAAAATTAAACAGGACATATTATGATGCTCTACCGAAATTATTTAGATCGGGAACGTGTGGTCTGCGAATCCAGATGAGGGGGATATGGGCCTAAACATGTGTGGGGGAGAACCTGGAGGCTATCTCGTGCGGGGATATCTCAAACCACTTGTGTATGAGACCCCAGAAGACACGGACTTGGAATTGGTTGCCAGGATTGCCCTGTGATTCGCAACACGCACGCAGGGGTCATGCCCCCATCGGGGTTGGCGTCCGTCATCTTGAGCAACTGTTGTGAGGCACGAAATGGTATCTCTCCTCCGGTTTGTCAATGATATGGTATACTAGCACTACCTGAACGTAATGTTACAACTACATGTAAATAAACCGGACATTAGTAACGGTGTTAGACATGTTTAGGCCCATGTCTCCCATATCTGGCTTCGCAGACACGTTCCCTAAGTCAAAATGTTCGTCAGAGCATCCTTTATGTCCTGTTTAATTTTTGCACGCTTTCACTGAAACACCCTGTATATGTAATTATAGTCAAAGATAAGGTGTTAATTGAAACCATAGACATCTCTTTCTTGAACCCACGAATAATAGCATGTTTTTAAACAAAGAACCATTTCATTAGTTACATAAACACGAGAGAGACGCTAAAGTTAAAGTTATTTTGGTCCCACCCTGTATCCCTCTTCCTATATTGGATGTCGGTGACCTGGCGGTATAGGGGTAAGGTGTCAGACTTCTGTGCTGGCGGCCGGGGTTCAATCCTCGGTCCCGGCACAGATTTATCTGATTACCAAACCCTTCCTTCACCTCTGACAAGACATCTTGTGAATGTGGGGAACGCCAGGCCTTCACCGTGGTTCTGATTCCACGTTAAACTGTAGGTCCTCCATTTCATCTCACAATCACCCTACCATTACACATTAGCGTAAGTGCGTATAACCCGAAAGGGTAGTAAGACGCGGTGCTAATAATAATAATATATTGGATGTCAGTTAATTCTTTAACGTAGGAGTAGATTAAATGAGAGCAGGGTCGTATTAAGAAAATGTGAGGTCCCCTTCTGTTTTAGCATTAAGTCGTAATAATATAGTGATACTTAATAATTTCTCATGTTTTATGAAATATATATCAACACATTAAATGAATGTACTTCATTAATTGCAATCAATAAAGTTAAGAAAAGTAAATTCCTCTTTGTTTTCTTTGAACCGACAGCGGTAGCATGATGGTGGCGCATGACGACGAATGACATAGATCCTAAAATACATAAAGTTAGGATTTTTCAGGAATCTGAAATGGAATCCTATCACTAAGTTAATAATCATTGCAGTTAATTATCTGTATACTATTTGATGTGAAATTTAGAATAATAACTGTAATTTTTTTAATTATTTTTGGGGGGGAAATGTGTGGCCCCTTGGAATTTGAGGCCTGGGACAGTTTCCCCCTTCTACCCCCCCCTCTCCCCATGTCGCGACCTTGATAGAGAGAGAGAGTGTGAACTTAATTGATCATATTTTTATTAAATGAACTATAAACTTATTTTGGCCTTGACTGAGAACTGGCTTTGGACATTTAGATACCAAACCGGTCCTAGGTTTGACTCTGCTACTAATTAATATTAACTGAGAATTGCCTCCGTCCCGAAATAAAGGGGATGCCGGGGTCTACAAGTGACAAATCGATTCTTGGTAAGAGGCATACATTCCATTGAGACTTGTCCAATGGATTATATATAGCCTTTTATCCAATTTGGTCTGTGCAAAGTTGGTCCTATTAAACAGGCCTTGTTTAATATTCAAGTATCCAAGGAACATAATTATACTGACTGTTTGCCTAATAGAGAGCTTTTTGTCAAGGGTAATCATAATCTTTAGAGTCTGTTCACGATACGTTTTTACCTGAATGACAGTTTTAAAAAATCATTTATTTAGGTTTTGGATTGCCAACACTTTTAAAAGATCACCGTTTTGTTGTAGATGATAACATTTTTTGATTACATATATTTTACATTTAAAATGACGTAAACTTAAGTTTTCTCATACTATTTCATTACTTTTAATCATTTATTTTTATCCAATCCGAAACAATATTTTAAACATAAATTAAAATACCGTTCTTATTCTCCGTTGTGGAATGCTATCAATAATGTGTAATATAGTGCACACATTAATACCTTTTAATATAGGAATTATTGTGTTTACCTGGAAAAGATAAAATACCTGTCCTTTTTTGTATAAACATGTGTATATATATATATATATATATATACATTATTTTATGATTATTTAATCGTATTTCGAAATATTTAACTGCATAAAATATTTTTATCAACTGCGTAGGTGCACCATTGTAAGAGCTTGTTTGCATCAAACCACATGGTTTAAATTCACCCGGTCGCCATCTTGGAGCTACAGTATATTCGTTAGACCTTTTGTGGAAGTTCTGTGGATAATAATTTCTTTAATTGAATAAAACGATAAATAAGTTTTGTGCCCAACCCCAAGTAAATATATAAATAATATTGGCCTAAATTACTGTGGTTAACAATCACATTCATACATTACCGTACGTTTCATTACAGTCATCCAAAGTGATAGATGTCAGCTGTTGGCGTAGGGTTACATTAGGGACTATTTCTAGATACTTTTTAAGCTATCGTCCAAGTAAACTCGAGTGGGGAATGTACTTTACCTTGAACATCCGCAGATCAACAGTAGACAAATATTCCAAGGGGAATACCCTTCAACTACTACTACTCCTGCCAGCTGTCGGCTTCCAGACGCAGGTGTATCTCTCTAATTTTCATGGAGAAATGTTGGCAGTTTTACCAAATATTGAACACGGATATTTTGATTTATTCTTATCAAATAGCACAGGTCTGCCTTATTTTTTGCACAGCGTTTTACTACCCGTTAGGATTACACGCGTATACACTAAATTACGCTAATGATTTTAGGGATGAAGAAGGTTATATCTATAAGAAGTGTGCCCGCATCTATGTGGAGGGAGAGTGGAAAACAGCTTATGAAAGAAAACCTCAGTAGACCCAACAGAGTCGAACCTTGATCTCCCCACCATCGACAGTCTTATCTACTCGGGTATCTTGAGGTTTTCTTCCTCGATATTTTCCTGCCTTACCTCCCCCACGTGACTACGCTTGTATCCCGGACCGTGAATCTTAACGATATAACTATAACCAAACCACGGTGTTCTCTCCAATACCCAGCCAGCCTCGACCAAACATGGACGGTGAGTGTACCTTGAGTTGTAGAGGCCTAATTAGGCCAGACTGGTGTTCCGAAGGGCAGTTCCGGTAGTTATCCAATTATATAACTCACTTAGAGGCCGTATTACACGTAGCAGGTAGCAGCGCCACAAGATGATCATGTAATAAATACACCTAAATGATCAATGAATGCGCGTGTGTAAGGGCGACTTCCTTTGCTCGTCGGGGGCTCCGCCCCCAAACCCCCAGTGAGTTTTCTTTGCAAGTGGATGTAAACTAATGTAATTCCAGAGCAGTTTTTTGATAGGTCTTACCGTTTAGCCACAAGATACCTCCAAAGAAAGGTCCGCACCAACTTTAAAGTTGCCCCGACATTTTGAATTCTTTTCGGGAGGTTAAAATATATTTTTTTAACTTTTTGGAATATTCCCGTTGGTTACAGGCTAGAAGCTATAAGTTTGCCAAATGTCAAGTTTCTATCTCACCTGGAAGTGGGTAAACATTAATGTCAGTGAGTGAGACCGCCATGTGGCTTTATAGTAATATAATTTACAGGGTCCTGCTTTTATTCGCTTTGAACAAGCTTCTTTATAGGCTTGCGAATTAGCTGGTGAAAAATGCTAAAGACGCGGCGGCGGCTTCTTTCAATATCTCGCGTCATAATTTTTAAGACGGAGCGAATAAAAGACGCTAGCTTATGGCACACAAGAGCGGCTGAACGCTGGTGACTGACTCCCCACTTAACAGAAGCATCGTTGTAAACGTTTGTCGGCTAACGAATTTTGCGGGCAGATATTTGCTCAGGGAAAGCGTCGAGGTTGCGTCAAAAGAAGCCGGCAATTATCATCAAAAGCGGTAAATCACCCTTATCATACATCTGGCATCGCGAATATCAAACGAGTTTGATATTTTCCGATTGCTTTCTGTGCCTTGTGGTCGGCTTCCTGTGTTCCCAACTTCTGGAATGTTGTACCACACATGACAGAGCCTGGTCGAGACAAAGATACCAGTGGATCGTCAAGGCCGTGGCCAGACAATAATTTCAGGTGGGGGGAGGGGGGCACATCCCCCAATTACTGGAAGCAGGAAAACAGTCTAAATTATAAACAGTTCTAGAAGCTCTCTGAAGTGTTTATTTGTCATGGTAAAATAACCCCCAAAATTCCGAAGGCTAGGAAGATTTTTAAATATTCAACACCTCTAAAAGCTCTCTGAAGTGCTTTTTATGGTAACACAGCCTCCTAATTTGTATTTGCATCTTAATTTCGATATTGTTTGAACCATACATAAAGCCATATATATTTTGTTCATAAAATTTCGCGGGGGGCTTTGAACCCAGAAAACTCGTCCCCCTGGTTACGGCCTTGTGAATCGCCATTTTATAACCAATTTCCTTCGTGTTTCGAGACTGTTCACAAGCGCGTGTTTGTGTTTTCTAATGTGTGAGCTCGTATCTTGGTACATTATGACAGATATAAGAAACGACAGCAAACAGTTTATGACAACATTGATTGAAGTGAACCAAACAATTCCATATTTGTGGAAAGTTACAGATCCTTCACACACACGATCGGTCGCCAGCGCCACATATATTGTAACGGGAGCGTTCACATGATCTTCAGGTTGTTTTTTTTACCTCATGCCAACGTTGCTGAGGGTAGCCAATCGGGGTTCACACATGTAGAAGAATGGTCTGCAATATGGGATAAGACATTGGACTCATAAAAAGACAAGGATTTAAAAGAATTAGCATGGGGGGGGGGATTATATGTGTAATATTAAAGAAAAAATTGAGGAATTGTAACAAAGCAAAGGCAGGATTTAAGTAAATATTTTCTCCCCCCATATTTTCATAACTACATGGGGAGAAGGTTGATATTTACTTTTAAAAAATTAACTTTTTTAAATTCTGATAGATCTTGTCTTTAAATTGAGACAAACGTTTATACAAATTTCTGATGAAAATAATTGTTTTAAATTATTTTTTAAACAATTGAATGTTCTTTGTTTTCGGCTCGTTTTTAATGCTAATATTGAGTTTACGTATAAGTTTGATTCTTTTACGGCGACGAATGCGAGATCAGTACATAATAACGAACGTATTCACGTCCATCTTACGAGAAAACTGACGGAAGAATTAGATACATACGCGTATACGAATACGGTGACTTGATAAAGACAACCTATGGGTAAAAACAAACCGCATTGTGTGAACACTGCATAAAATTGCCAGCTAATAAGGTAAACATCTATAAGGTATAAAATTATTATTATTATTATTATTATTATTATTAGCACCGCGTCTTACTACCCGTTCGGGTTTTACTCACTTACGCTAATGTGTAATGGTAGGGTGATTGTGAGATGAAATGAAGGAACTACAGTTTAACGTGGAATCCGAACCACGGTAGAGGCCCGGCATTCCTCACATTCACAAGATGTCTTGTCAGAGGTGAAGGAAGGGTTTCAGAGGTGAAGGAAGGGTTAGGTAATCAGATAAATCTTTGCCGGGACCGAGGATTGAACCCCGGCCGCCAGAATAGAAGTCTGACACCTTACACCTAGACCGCCAGGTCACCGAGGTATAAAAACCTCGCTTGCTCTCGTGCTCCCCTTCAGGGAGCATTAGGGCATGCCTTTTGATGCCGATGCCGAGCTGTTAAAGGTGATGAATACCTGGCTCGTTTCAGGAAAGAGAAGGCTTTGGAGGAACTGGTAGTAAAATTTCAAGAATTTGACAAAGACACCACAAGAGGATCAGTAACTAATAACAGTGGCGGCTCGTGTATAGGCACTGCGGAACTGCAGCATCCCTTATTTCCACTTGATATTATCGATAACATTTAATATGAGTCTTTTTTTCTTTAATTCTTTCTTTATTTTTGTAGTACAATATATATTCCTTAATCTTAATGTCAGTACTTCAGTAGCCATCCCCCAATTTATGAAAAAAGGTACAAAAATCTTTGTATGAAACTGTGTGCTTCACAGTGCCAGCGAAGTGGTGTTTGACTGTTGTGCGCACATAGGAGGGGGTGGGAAGGAAGGCTGCACTGCCAGGTATAGAGAGCACTGTTGCTCTCGCAGTGCCGTCTCTGGCGTGATGGTGGAAGGAAGTTTTTTTTACTCGGCGTGTATTGTGCTTAAAAACCGTGTACCTTATTCTCGAATGTGATAAAGTGTAAAAGATAGTAGAATTAGATTATTCTGCTTCCAGTTATTCTATTTGATTCAGTTTTTTCGGTTATTTTATTTAACAGAAAGACTAAATGCGCTTGCAATACTATCAATAGAGAAAAAATTCTTCAATTGTCATCCAGAGATCAAGGAGAAAATTATTGAACTCTTTGCGCAAATTAAAACAAGAAGAATGGATTTCATTTTTAAATGAATAGATCAAGCTTGAACTGTAACAATTTAAGTTAAAGTAAGTAAAAAAGTTTGGTTTTTTTGCTAAGATTTTATTAAATTCCTGAATAAATTTTATTTTTTATACATGCTTTTGTTTCCTTTTACACAATTTTAAAACAAAGGCTAAATAATTTCTGGAGCAGCACCCCTACTAGTTTTAGCTACGAGCCGCCACTGGAAAAGAAGATGAACTTGTTACGAAACTCCTTGGTGAAAGAACGATAAAATACCTCCCCCTTTACTGAGCTGCAAGATGATCATTTGTCAGAAAGCAGCGTGTGTGTAAAAGTTACCCTAGATATGTCAGCTCACAGCGCTGCAGCGTGTAATGAGGCCTCTTAAGGGCGATGTTACGAACGCTCGAAGTTTGAGTTACATAGTGAACGAATCGGTGTAAGACTCGGTCAATGATACCTAACGTTCACACAATAAAACACACACATACAGGGACCGCTTACATCACGTCAGAATCCGCACAAGTCTCCTCGATGTGACCCAACAGGTTGTCTGTTGACGTGTCGGAGGTCTGGGTTCACATCTACACAACAGCCACGAGAATAATGGGGCTTCGCTTTAAAAATGGAATGAGAGGTACTGTTTATTTAACCGTTTTTATAGCAAAAGGCTTTTTTTTTTAAAAAAAACACTCGATTTTAGGGTGGATTAAACAGCCAAGCTATTATAGATGCTAATTATTGCTATAGCCACATCTAAGTGTCATATTTTTTAAATTGTAAAATTAAACTAGGACATGAGGATCGAACGTAGGACCTTTGACTTAAAATGTCAATGCTCTTACCCCTGAACTATCAGGACTGATCGCGTGTCCGGGGTATTTCGCTTCCATATTTTAAAGCAGAGTTTGTTGCTTAATTGGATATGCTTAGTTTGACTTCCTACAGTAGCCCCATGGCTTCTTTGGTGCTGACTGACAGCTGACAGCTTTGAAAAGTTACCAGACCAAATTATATACCCCTACACGGAACCATATTATCTGCAAAAACATGTGTTTATCATCTGTCACTTCTGACAGACAAAATTTGGGTATATACCTAAATGTTGACTGTCAGAAGTCACCGTGAATTATCACTGGTATAAATCACTTATATTTTACAATCACGGTCCCGGTAATCACCGATATCGAGATATCACGGTTCAGCCCATCTCTAACCGCTCCGCGCATGCGTAGCTCACAGAACACTGCTCTCATACTAGTTCGTGTGTCAGGGGAGTGCGTCGCCGTTATTGGCGGTCGCACGCACGGCCACAAACAAACAAATGAGAGGGGGAATCTTTTTTTTACGTTACGTCTAGACTAAGCCGCATCTCTCCCACCTTTGCCAAATCTTTATTGTCCGTCGGGGATCACAGGCTGTTGTTTTTTAGTTGGATATCCACCAACTCTCTTCCGTCAAAGTCTCGTTAAAATGTTTATTTCCCTCAGCCTTATAGCCGAGTAGTTGAGAGGGGTCGACTAATAGTCTTGGGGACTTTGCTTCGATCCTAACTTGATGTATGCAACAATTTAGTATTTGTGCACTGTCTTATTAAAACAAAACAAAAAATAAATATTATTTAACGACTTGGCCTACTTGGAAGCTATTTTACTAAGCGGTTGTCATCTTAACTTGACGCACCTAAGCAGTCTAAGCACTAACACACTTAGACAACAATGTACGAGATAGAAAGAGAGGGAAGAAAATGAGCAGTTCACCCTTAGAGGTCTCTTGTTTATCTACTAATAACACTTTCCCTCTTCCTCTGACGAGTTTACACAGTCACTATACTATTTAATCCTTGAAAACGTTGTCTTGATTTTTGATTTTAATTTTACTTTTCCTCTGTTTCCTATTAAAGAATGTCATTTGCTACCAAGGACATTTTTTAAATCTACATCCTGGCAGGAAGACTCCTGCAGGACATTTTCGTGACCAAGTCAAATAGGCCTAGTTGTAGAGGATTTATTAAATAAAAATACGTTTACAAAAAACTACTTCAAGATAAAAATAATAATCTTGCGACACTGTAGGACTATTTTTATAATTATTTAAGACTTTATGGTTATTGTTTCAACGCTATATCTTTAAAGCACTATAAATAGAACGTAAATTCACTAGCGAGGGAAATCTTATCTTGACCCACCGTGACGTCAGAGGTAGGCTACGTGCTTGAGGTGGTAGGGGAGGGGATGCGAGGAAAAGCCAATGTTTTTGCAGTTTTATTGCAAAACATTTTTTTTGACCAAAATAAATATAAGATTGTTCCAGTATGAAGATAGAATTTAATTTCCTTCGCATGGTGACCTCAAAATTTCTTGAATATCTCTCAAGTGTGTCCCGGAATTTAATGACAACTTTTTCTCTTCGGTGACCTAGTGGTCTAGGGGTAAGGTTTCAGACTTCTGTTCTGGGGGTCCGGGGTTCAATCCTCGGTCCCGGCACAGATTTATCTGATTGCCAAACCCTTCCTTCACCTCTGACAAGACATCTTGTGAATGTGTGGAATGCCAGGCCTCCACCGTGGTTCGGATCCCACGTTAAACTGTAGGTCCTCCATTTCATCTCACAATCACCATACCATTACACATTAGTGTAAGTGTGTATAACCCAAACGGGTAGTAAGACCCAGTGCTAATAATAATAATAATAATAATAATAATAATAATAATACTATTTTTTCTCCTAATTAAAAAAGTTTGTCATTTAATGCCGCTAAGCTCGTGACAGATATTCAACAACTGTTGATATCACCAGGTGGAGGAAATTAAACGATTTATTTTTGAAAAAAAGAAAAGTTTTGCTATAAAAACTTCAAAAGCGCTGGTCTTTTCTCGCGTCCCCTGCTACCCAACCTTCAAGTTACGCGGTTATCCACGGGATGACACGGACTCTTAAACACGAGTAATATTAATGAACCGATACCACGAGTGTTTCAAGTGGAGTTGTGATGTTTCAATGTCTATGAGAGGTTGGATGTTTTCTTCTATAATAATGTGGCCTTATCTCGCCATTGATTGGTTGTTTTCTCTGGCTTCTTGACGTCATTAGAACTGACAACGTAACTCAACAAAAGCTTACACGCTCACTTCGTTATGTAACTCAAAATTCTAAATGCGCGCTAATGGAATTTATCAACAAAATAGGTGATTTCACCATAGCAACAGTAAGTGAAATGTTTTTCACTTTCCGATAGTGAAAAAGTATTGTAATGGTGAACTAGTTTTACCTCAAGAGTATGAGTTAACATGTCCTCGAACTAAAAATAAATAAATTGGGCTTTACACATAAAGCAATGCAGTGTTGAAACTTTACACAATATAGCAACGCAGTGTTGAAACTTTACACAATAAAGCAACGCAGTGTTGAAACTTTACACAATAAAGCAACGCAGTGTTGAAACTCTACACATAAAGCAACGCAGTGTTGAAGAACACTAAGTTTTATTTTTATATATGTTTTTACCACCGCGCCTTACTACCTATTTGCATATACACATTATGTTAATGCAGTAGTGATGAGGAGGGTAGAATTTAAGAAAAAGTACCAGCATTTTTGTGGAAGGAGAGTGGAAAACTATTTCAAGAAAAAAAACTATTCTCAGTACACCTGAACGGGATTCGAACAGCGAGCTCCCTGTCACAAGTCAACACTAGAGAGGCGCGTTAGACCAAGCTAGTTTTTTTTTACGTTTTATCAAGTTCGAAGAAGTTTTATTATTATTATTATTATTATTATTATTATTATTAGCACCGCGTCTTACTACCCGTTCGGGTTATACGCACTTACGCTATTGTGTAATGGTAGGGTGATTGTGAGATGAAATGAAGGACCTACAGTTTAACGTGGAATCCGAACCACGATGGAGACCTGGCATTCCTCACATTCACAAGATATCTTGTCAGAGGTGAAGTAAGTTTTATTATTCATAGTCGACCTTGGTGGCCTTGGGTTAAAGTGCTCACCTCAGGATCCGATGTTCGTGAGTTCAAACCCAGCTGAGGTCTTGAGCGACAAAAACCCGTAGCACAACTTATTTCGGATGGGGATGTAAGGCTGTTGGTCCCGTGTCGATTGTGGACGTGTAAAAGAACCCTGGATGGTGAATGTAAATACCTTTCCCGATAAAATTGGTAGGCTTTCTCGCCCCCGCTCATAGAAATTCTCTTGTGCTGATATAATCTGTCGGTTCAAAAAGTGAACGTTAAAATACCTCAAATAAATAAATGTCATAATTCCAAGCCCCATTGCTCCGTTTTCAATATCGTCTGAAAAACATAAAACGACCTTTTACGAAGCGTTGACCTCAATCGAGTCTTTGTTTTTAAGTTTAATATTCCTCGTTGGAGGGGTGAAGAAGTAAGAGCAAGGAGGGGTGGAGGGGAGAAGGGGTGTTGACTCTTTGAGTGGCCCGGTTATATAACGCGAGAGTTGGCAACACTGCCCCCCCCTCCTCCGCCCCCGGTAACGTATTGTTTCCAAAGCAATACGTTATATACGTGTGTAGGTGTCGTCAAAGAAAACGCCCACAATTTACACAATGCTATGTTATGTGTTCGGTACGATGCTTGAGCAAACTCTATGCTATTTATATAACGCTGGTTTTATATAACGCTGGTACGTAAAGGGATACACTTATGTACACTGATTGTCGAGTTACATAAATGTACTCTTGTGTCAGAAGGTAAGTAAGTAAATCGGTGAATTAGGCCTGATTCAAACGTTCGCTGAAAATAGAAATCAGACTCCACCTAAGTGGCGTAACAAACAATTCACTCACCGTATGACCCATGATGCATTGCAACGCTAACTTTAAACAGCTGATTATCAATATATTTTATTTCCTAGTGGACAAACATATATTCTAGATCATCCTCCCGATGAATGTTTTCAAATTATATACGCTGTGTCGGGGCTCAATCCAATACATCGATACAAGCTTTACATTAACGGGTTATTACAAATCTCCTCACAACGGACAACGAAGTTGTCTGCTCGCTTCTAGCTCCACAGCGCATGCGCACTGATTTAAGATGGTTGGTTTTGAGATTTGATTGGTTCTCCTCTGCCGAACATCTCAGGCAGAGCGGACGAAGCAGAGTTGAGTTGAACTTTTAGCGGAACAGCTCACGCTGACGAGGTGGATATCTTGTGATTGGCTTAGAGCTTGTCACGTGACCAAGTTTCTGTTCTGCGATTGTTTTTGGGCGAAAGTGTGAATCCAATGCTATTGTAGGGAAGTTTGGTGTCGAAAACCGACTTTGTATTTTTTTAAATTTTTTTAGCACCGCATCTTACTATCCTTCGGGACTATACGATTAAGTACAAGTTATGGTAATGTTTTTATGAATGAGGAAGATTATATTTAGCAGAAGTGTATTCACATTTGTTTGGAAAAAGAGTGGAAAATAATTTTGGAAAAATCAACCTCATCATACTCGTTCGGGATTCTAGCCTCGATCAACTCGTATTCGGCAGGCTAGTCTACCACGAAATTGACACCTTAGACTATGCTACAGTTTGAATCTCTGTTAGATACATCTGTGGTAGATTTATATATGTAGTTTTTAAATGTACTACTCCAATACCCTCCCCATCTAATGCGGGTGTCTTTCCTCTAAACCAAGTCCTTTATTCTAACCGGGGTGACCTGGCGATCTAGGGGTAAGGTATCAGACTTCTGTGCTGAGGGTCCGGGGTTCAAACCTCGGTCCCGGCACAGATTTATCTGATTGCCAAACCCTTCCTTCACCTCTGACAAGACTTGTATTAATCACAACTTGTGAATGTGTGGAATGCCAGGTCTCCACCGTGGTTCGGATTCCACGTTAAACTGTAGGTCCTCCATTTCATCTCACAATCACCCTACCATTACACATTAGCGTAAGTGCGTATAACCCGAACGGGT
>CABFVX010002392.1:42671-68327 GCA_902151425.1 Timema shepardi | reverse complement strand
CACACACACACACACACACACACACACACACACACACACACACACACACACACACACACACACACACACATACATATATATCTATATATAAAATTCTCAAGGAATATAAGCTAAGGCAAAAATCTAACAACGAAAAAAGTTTCCAATTTTCTTAAACAAGGGTTGAGGTGCCGGCATCCCATCGGGCATAGACCATCATCCCCTACGATACACGCGGGTGACGCTACACACTCGATATCATCTCTGACGGAGCTGTATGCTCTTACTCGCTCAACAAGTTGTTGACATCTTGACTGATGTCAAGGAATGTATAGCTCAGAATATACTAAACAAAAGTTTTACCGGTTGTTCTCTCAGGATGTGAAACGTGGTCTCTTACCTTACATGACGGACAAAAGGGGCTTGGGAAGATATTTGGTCTAAAAAATGGATTAGGCTACTGGGGAGTAGGAACGGTTACATAATGATGAGTTACATAACCTGCACACATCACAAGACATTGTTAGGATATCCAAGTCTCGTTGATTACGGTGGGCAGGACATGCAGCGTGAGAAGGATAGATAGACCTATCTCAAGATAGGGATAGTGTGTAATGAGGTGGACTGGATAGAATTAGCTCAAGATATGGATAGGGTGTAATGAGGGGTACTGGATAGAAATAGCTCAAGATATGGATAGGGTGTAATGAGGGGTACTGGATAGAAATAGCTCAATGTATGGATAGGGTGTAATAAAGTAGACTGGATTGAAATAGCTCAAAGTATGGATAGGTGGTAATGAGGTGGGCTGTATATAACTAGCTCAAGATAGGGTTATGTGGCGTACTTTTGTAAGTGTGGCAATTAACTTTCACGTTCCTAATGTCATAAAGTACCTAAGTATCCTATATTTGCGTGGAGATAGTAGGTTAATCATATAATAAAAAACTTAGTACAGCCAGCCGGAATCCAAACCCCTACCAGCAGTGACAAACCAGACCAGACGAGCTTAACCTTTCTCTCTGAAAAACCACCGATGCGGCTGATAAGGGTTACTAAAATGTCAAACAAACTAGTCGATATTTTGCTATGTTATTAATAAATTAGTGTTAGGTACGAATTTAAACACGGTGTAATATACTGGTTTATTATTTCACTTTATAATGCGTAATATAAGTATTCATTCATGAATAATTTACTTTAAAAGCATATATTTAAAATGTATTCGAGACCTCAAACAAATTATACCAACAAACCGCCATTTTTATCGCGTTTTATTTTATGCAAAATATAATTTAATGAGATTCCATTTGTATATAAAATATATATTTATTTAAAGTTACTTAAAAAACAAAAATATATTTTTCTAATTAAAGGCTACACCACAAATGGCAGGTTCAAATGCGTGACTAGAACTGTCGACCACACGTCTAGGGATTCTTGGTTCGTTTCCGGATAAGGTCGATGAAGTTATTTGATGGGTTTATGCTGTGTTTAAAAAAAATCGATTTGAGGTATGAAACGTGCACATTCTATATCTGTGCCGGGACCGAGGATTGAACCCCGGGCCTCCAGCACATAAGTCCGATACCTTACCCTTAGACCACGAGGTCACCCTCGGACTGTTATTAGTTAATAACTTGGACACTAGAGGCGTGCGAAGGATATTTAGCATAATGTTTTAAATTAATTTTGTTTGTGTCTACCACTTTAGCTTAGTCATTAGCGTGTCTTTCTAGTGAGATAGGGGTCCAGAGTTCAGTTCCCAGCACAGATGAAAGTTCATCATTTTATAATAATAAGGACCCATTTTAGAGGTAATCTACCCACATATGCATGGAAGAGGAGTGGGAAACCATTTAGGAAAAAACCAGCCACAGTAGACCCAACGAGGATTCAAACCCCGATCTCCACTTCTCAGTCTAGCACGAGAGTGACGCCTTAGACCATGCGGTCACTGAAGCGGGACGTTTTTAATTTAAAACCATCAGTTGCATTTAGGGATAACAAATTTTCCTTATGTATCGATGTTTTTATAGATTGATATATTGCTTGGTATGTACCGTACGGTACGATATATCGATCAAGTTATATCGATTGTTTACGATATTTCGAATTGTACTGGTCTGGGCGAACTAGAACAGCATGTTTTTTTTAAACATCGCGTCTTAATACCTGTTCAGGCTACATGCATATGTGTTAATTACGCTGATGAACTTGAAATAAGTGTGGTCGAATTTAAGATTATTATCAGCACCGCGTCTTACTACCCGTTCGGGTTATACGCACTTACGCTAATGTGTAATGGTAGGGTGATTGTGAGATGAATGGTGATTGTGAGATGAAATGGAGGACCTACAGTTTAACGTGGGATCAGAACCACGGTGGAGGCCTGGCATTCCCCACATTCACAAGGTGTGTCTTTTCAGAGGTGAAGGAAGGGTTTGGCGATCAGATAAATCTGTGCCGGGACCGAGGGTTGAACTCCGGACCCCCAGCACAAAAGTCCGACTACTTACTGCTAAACCACCAGGTCACCTATAAATATATAAAAACAACTAATATCTTATAAGAAACCAGAACAAAACAGTACAGACCGCGTTATAGGAGTGACCCGAATGCCAAACCACCCAAAACTGTGAAAGTAGCGGCCACATTTCTTCGCCAGCCAAGTGACCTTGTCCGCTATATTGGGGTCACGGTCAAATGCGCCAGTTCTTCTCACTCAGCCGCCATTGCACTCACAGCAAGCAGGTCGGTCGCACGGGACTTTCTATAGCGCGGACAAACATCGCAGGGACTAACTGATCCGTAACAAAGAGCGATGTCGGAACGATCTGCCACCAAACATCTTGTAAACAATCATCCCACATATATTTTTTTATCGCCGCGTCTTACTACCCGTTCGGGTTATACACCTATATATTAACTACACAAATGTGTTAAGGATTAGGAAGGTTTAGTTTAGAGGAACGTGGAGGAAGAATGGAAAAATCATTTAGGATAAACTACTCTCAGTACACCTGACCGAGATTCGAACCTTTGACGGCCAGACTGAAGCGAGCGCTCGAGCCGGAACAGTCTAGTTTACAAGCGCCAGGCAATATTATTGTATGTTGGTTCATTGAGTGCTGGAAAACTTTCATTTTGACATTTTTATTACTATCGATAGGTTTAGCACACTTGCTACTAACGACCTAAAACCATACCTATATATATGTATATGTATAAAACTGATATGTTGAGCTACTTCAATATTATAATCAAAGTAGGCCTTTACAAATGAGAATCACCATTAGCGTGGAGAGAGGGTGAGAAAACCACAACAATAAATCACTTGTCAAAAACCGCCCTCAGTTCACTGAGCCAAGATTCGAACCTTTGCCTTTTCGTTGACAACTTTCGAGAGCTATCTGCTAATCACACGCTCGCTCGCACGCTTGTCTGTCTGGCCGAACCCTCACGCACTAATATCGCAGTAGACTAGACTGTCGAAGACGGGGAGATCGAGGTTCGAATATCGGTCAGATGTACTGAGGGTGGGTTCTCCAAATTGGATTTACACTCTTCCTTCACGTAAATTCGGGTACACTTCCTCTAGCTATAGCCTTCTTAGTCCCTAAACCATTGGTGTAATAATTAGTACATAAGAGTATAACGCAAATGGGCACTAAGACGCGGTGCTAAAGAAACTAAAGGTCCTAGGTTCGATTCCCAGCTAGTACCAGAAGATTTTTCTTCAAAGAGGAATAATTCCCATGGTCACCAGGGTTTCTACTGGTTCCACAATCTCATGCTTACTATCCCCCTCAAACTCGCTTTCACCATCATACTCGCTATCACCACCATACTCGCTATCACCATCATACTCGCTATCACCACCATACTCGCTATCACCACCATACTCGCTATCACCACCATACTCGCTATCACCATCATACTCGCTATCACCACCATACTCGCTATCACCACCATACTCGCTATCACCACCATACTCGCTATCACCATCATACTCGCTATCACCACCATACTCGCTATCACCATCATACTCGCTATCACCACCATACTCGCTATCACCATCATACTCGCTATCACCACCATACTCGCTATCACCATCATACTCGCTATCACCACCATACTCGCTATCACCATCATACTCGCTATCACCACCATACTCGCTATCACCATCATACTCGCTATCACCACCATACTCGCTATCACCATCATACTCGCTATCACCACCATACTCGCTATCACCATCATACTCGCTATCACCACCATACTCGCTATCACCATCATACTCGCTATCACCACCATACTCGCTATCACCATCATACTCGCTATCACCACCATACTCGCTATCACCATCATACTCGCTATCACCACCATACTCGCTATCACCATCATACTCGCTATCACCACCATACTCGCTATCACCATCATACTCGCTATCACCACCATACTCGCTATCACCATCATACTCGCTATCACCACCATACTCGCTATCACCATCATACTCGCTATCACCACCATACTCGCTATCACCATCATACTCGCTATCACCATCATACTCACTATCACCATCATACTCACTATCACCCTCATACTCACTATCACCCTCATACTCACTATCACCCTCATACTCACTATCACCCTCATACTCACTATCACCCTCATACTCACTATCACCCTCATACTCACTATCACCCTCATACTCACTATCACCCTCATACTCACTATCACCCTCATACTCACTATCACCCTCATACTCACTATCACCCTCATACTCACTATCACCCTCATACTCACTATCACCCTCATACTCACTATCACCCTCATACTCACTATCACCCTCATACTCACTATCACCCTCATACTCACTATCACCCTCATACTCACTATCACCCTCATACTCACTATCACCCTCATACTCACTATCACCCTCATACTCACTATCACCCTCATACTCACTATCACCCTCATACTCACTATCACCATCATACTCACTATCACTCTCATACTCTCTATCATCCTCATACTCACTATCCCCCTCATACTAACTATCCCCCTCGTACTCTCTATCATCCTCATACTCACTATCACCATCATACTCACTATCACTCTCATACTCTCTATCATCCTCATACTCACTATCCCCCTCATACTCACTATCACCCTCATACTCACTATCACCATCATACTCACTATCACCATCATCTCATCTCATCGGGACAAGGAAAGAGCCTCCACGGAAAGGATGCTCGAGTAGTACATCACTACTGGCTGATCTCTCCACTAATGAGCTACGAGGGATGTAGACAGATACAAATTATTATTATTATTATTATTACACTAATTCTTTTTCTTTAGGTATTTAAAGTGCATTTTCTGAACCATCTGGTTTTATTAGCACTTGACTTATAAACTAGCTTAAATATAGAAAAACACGGCAACCATTCTCCCAACCGTTAATTTATCAGTCTGAAAGGGTAAACTCCAATTTTTTCAATGATACATTCCTATGTTTGTAGGTTCAAACCCAGTTTGGGTCGACGAATTTTTCTTGAACGATAAAAATCCGTAGCACAACTTCCTTCGGAGGGGAAGTAAATCCGTCGGTCCCGTGCCGATTGTGGCTTGTGAAAGAAACCAGAAAGGTATGTGAGAATACCTTTCCCGGCCAAAAATTGGTAGAACCTTTTACTCGTGCTCATAGAAATTCTCGTGTGCTGATGTAATCAGTTCTTTCCTTCTCTGTGGCCCAGGATCATTATCTCAGCAGGAAAATATGCTGACTCAGGGAGGGGGTCGACCATTGGATAATAGGACGAACAAAATGTTTGTAATTTAGAACTAGAAAATTAATTTGGGATTGTATCAGGGTCTCATAAATTGGTGACTGACCACGCCAGCCTCTTAATTACAAGACCGGACCGGACCGGACCAGACGTAGAAGCTAGGTTCTAATAACTCGGATCATTCAGGTAAAGCTTATATATAGATATTAGTCTTTCAAAAGGTTTTAAGTGATTGCTATTTATCAATCAACTTCAGAATAATTATCAACAAGTAATTTCGTAAGAGTTTAATGAGAGCTTTGAGATTGTAATTCATGAAAATAATGCCAGTTTTTATTTATTGGAGTGTTCTTTACGTATTCAATGCCTGTCCTTGGTTGTTTTTTTTTGCCACCGGTTTTTACTACTTGTTCGGGTTAAACGCATCGTTATTTTTAAATTAGCTCCAGCGTTTTTGTTTAAAAAATATATATAGTCTATATATATCTGGGGCGTGTTTGACATAACACATAAAACTGTATACTGGTTTTTGGTCCGGAAAATTCGTTTAAGGGTTGTCTACCATTAACTGTTTTTTTAGAATTTTGAATATTTAAAATATTACTTTAATGATTTGCTTCAAAATTGTTGTCTGTTAAGTTTTTTTACATTATATATGCGTATACATATTTCTACAAAAAAAATCATTTTCATGTAGACTAAGGACTGATTTTTGTAAAATTTGATTCTTTTAAAATTTGCTTTAATGATTTTGTTCAAAATTGGTATCGTGGAGCAATTTTACATGATTAATAAGAACGTGTTTTTATTTTTTTAGTTCATTACATTTTAAGGGTAGCTTACACACAACAAATTATAAGAAATTTAAAAATTTGCTTTGAAGTTGAGTTCAAAATGGGTATCTGGGAACAGTTTGTCATTATAAATAAGAAAATGATTTTATATTTACAAATTAAAAATATTTTTAAGCTTGTCTACCAATAACCTATTATTGAAAATTTGACATTTGTTAAAAGAGTTAAAAATTAAGTTTTAAATTTAAATATAATGACTGATTATTGTGATCAGAAAGATATGTTGGTTTTAATGAGTAAAATTTACTTTGCGTTAGGTTACTAAAAACCTATTTTTGAAAGAAGAAAATATCCAAGTTATTCACAATATTTGGTAAAGTTTGTGTAATTGTGTGGTACTATTTATTTTTATTGTTGTTGCAATTATTATAAGCGGAAGGAAACTGTGTTAGTCCCGCAATATATTTTTCAACAATATTTTATTTTCAGCCTTCCTACATGAAAAGGTGAACATTTGAATTATACCCATAGTGGGGAATCGAAATAATCTTTTGACTCCAGCCCCTACCCCCTTATCACTCTAAAATATTTACTATTTTTTTGTTAATTTTTATTAAAAAGATAATCTTGTGTATTTGGAATAATTTTACTGCGATTTGCTATTGACAACTTATCAATATCAGAGTTAAAAGATTAAAAAAAAAGATAAAACGTATATTTCCTTCCATTCCCTCTTCAACAGCTTTCTTTCTATTTTATTCTGTTCAGTAAACTTGTGAAAAATAGGATGTTTCTTTTCAATGGGTACAGCCACAAATAAATTTTACTTGTTTGTTAATTTTCCAGAAATTTGAAAATGGTCTTTGAAACTCATTATTAGCTCAGAAATAAGTTAGGATGCTCTAATATTCTTCCCTCCCACAATGTAACATTCCTGAAATTTTATCTCGGAGAAGGGGTGGTGTTACAACCCCCCCCCCCTCCAACAGATGGGACTCCAATCTGACCACTATTTGGTGAACCCACATGGACGCCCTTGCCCCCCCAACCCCTCAACCCCCTTCCAAATGTTTGTTAAATTTCGTGTTACACCTCAGCAACCATGAGAATTAGTTTCACAACTAGTGGGTGGTTTTCAATATCTTCTGAAATAATTATTGTTATTTAAAAAATTAAAAGGAATAACAAAAAAATGAGATGGTACAATATTTTTAAATAAACTCGCAAAATAATGGATTGCCGCAGACTAGGAAGTCTAGGTTCGAATCTCGGCTGAGTGGGTAAACTTCCACATGTGGCTCATCACCGTGATTTCTCCACACTCCCTTCACGCTGTGTCGCCATTGTTTATTTGTTTATTTGCGTATAACCCGAACGGGTAGTAAGACGCGGTGCTAATAATAATATTTGTTTATTTCTTCATTCCAAATCTAACCTGAAGAGTATCAAATCAGCGTATGACCCGAATGGGTAGTAAGACGCGGTGCTAAATTGAAAAAAAAAGCATCAAAGTAATACATGTATTTCCGCTTTGCTCACTCGATTGGATAAAAACACGGAACGAATGCGTGTTAGTCAACTGTAATCTTAGCCGTGTCACGTGATTTAGGTTTAAACGAAACAAAATAAGCCCTACAACCTGAATACATAAATATTTAAAGTATAAATCTTGTTGTTTGGCCGGTAAACGAGGTCTAGCCACAGATCTTAAGGATACCGGTTCTTTCACAAATAGCCAATAGAATAGTTTTAGTAGACGCAAGGACGTGCTGAATGGGAACTCTTTTAAGGATTAAATCCTCCATCCTCTTCACCCCTGCGAGAAATAAACAAGGCTGTTTTATTTATTACTCTTCCTTAAGGCCTAGGCCAGGGGTCATCAACCCGCGGCCTACCGTTTCATGAAATGTATAAAGCTATTTCGAGAGAAAGAATGAAAAATATAGACTTATATTTTATATAGTAAAATAATAAAATAAACACTTATTTTAAGTTATTTTATAAAATTATTTTTGCTTTATACGTGAGGAAAAATATTACATTTTTATGCAAATTTAGCTTGTGCTGACAAATGACTAATCTAGTTGATAAGGGAGAGAGTACTATTTCGGGTGCGTTCAAGCATAATCGGTAGTGTTCGGACATAGTAGGGAGTGTTCGGACATAGTCGAGTGTGTTCGGACATAGTCGGGAGTGTTTGAACATAGTCGAGAGTGTTCGGAAAGAGTCGGGTGTGTTCGGAAATAGTCGGGTGTGTTCGTGTTCTTTCATAAACCTGAGACCCTCGGAAAGTCAAAAGAGGTAAATTCTAATATTGCCTGTACAGTATTTCGGCCCATAGTCAGGTAGAAAGAGAGGAAAGAAAATGAGCAGTTCACCTTGATAGCCCTCTTGTTTATCTACTGATAACATTTCCCCTTTTCCTCTGCCGAGTTTACAGTCACTGTAGTATTTTATCCGTGAAAACATTGACTTGCTTTTTAATTTTACCTTTTCCTTGTTTCCTATTATAGACGAACATTTGCTACCACGGTATTTTTTAATCTACATACTAGCAGAAAGACTCCTACAATATATTTTCGTGATGAAACCAAATAGCCTGAGTTGTAGAAGGTTTATAAAAAAATACTTTAACAAAAAAACAACTACTCCGAGATAAAAATAATAATTCTGTGACACTGTAGAACTGTTTTTATAATTATTTAGGAATTTGTGGTTTTTGTTTCAAATCTCTGAATAAAACGTAATCCTATCTTGACCTGCCATGACGTCACACACAGGTAGACAACGTCCTTATAAAAAATATATCAACTGAAGGAATGAAGGCGTATATCTAGCATGAATGATATACGAAGGTTACGACATAAACAATGTCCACCTTAATCCCCCCTCTTCCCTCCCTTCCTCCACGGAATGAGTGTGTGACTCGTATCTGACCGGTTTACGCAACCTGTCCATCAGAACAAAAAACGGTGGTGGCAGGGGGAGGGGGGGGGTTCATGTGGAAGACAGTATTTCACACCCCGAAACCATCACGAGTCAAGATTCTCTCATTGAGATCAACATGAAACCTTTAGGTACTATCACGATCGTTATGTAACGACATGATATTTCGACAGGCGCATGCGTGAAATTACTCCTGCAAGGAAGAGAGCTTGCGATTAAAAGATCGTCTTGTATACTTCACAACACAATGAAATGTTTTGTTTTCACGCTTCGGTCTTTATAATATTTTGAAATGTTTTATATAATGAACTCGCCTTGCTCGTTGGGGACTACGCCCCTAAACCCCCCGGTGAGTTTTCTTTTCAAGTGGATGTAAACTAATGTAATTCCAGAGCAGTTTTTTGATAGGTCTTACCGTTTAGCCACAAGAAACCTCCAAAGAAAGGTCCGCACCGACTTTTAAAGTTATTCCGACATTTTGATGGGCATTTTCCGGAAGTTTATATTAATTTTTTGAACTTTTTGGAATTTTCCCGTCGGTTACAGGCTATAAGCTATAAGTTGGCCAAATTTCAAGTTTCTAGCTCATCTGTAAGTGGGTAAACATTAATGTTATGACTTAGGCTAGGTTAAGCTAGCTTAGGTTAGTTTAGGTTAGTGTAAAATAAAGCATAAAATGAAGAGGTTCGAATGTTGGAGCACTGCTACGATCCAATTTAATGTCCAATTTCCTAAATATTGTTTAAAATATAATTCGTATTGAAACGTGCTTAGTTTCAAAAATATTATTCCACGTCATCCAAGTCTTGCCGGGTAGTGTGTATATTATCCGGATAGTGTCGTCAATGAGATAAATTACTTTCTATTTCTGACTTCATCCACTGCACCTGGCTAATGCTGACATCTTCCGGATAATATCGACGTTATCCAGATGTTACACATGACCCGTAACAGAGGCATAACAATGTTACGTAACACATATCTTATACTTATTAATTAATATAGTGTCGAAACAAATAATATCATTTGTCGATGTTTTGAAATAATTTTTATTCAGGATTGAAAATTGAATTCTGAGTGTTATAACTTATGAAATTTGAGTTCCCTTTTTGGTGTTACAAAAGGTTCCCTATTAAATAATGACATCTACTATTGGTGAGAAAAGTTACGTAACTCAGCCTGGGGAGATCAGGCTAGATATATACTTGGTGTTACGTGGGACGAGGGGAGTAAAAAAAAAAGAAAAAAAAAAACATTACGTGGTTTATGGATGATTCCTTTAAGATACTTAGTAAAATAAATTATTACTTTATCATCGTGTCTTGCTACTCGTTCAAGCTATACGCTCATGTACTAATAACGTTAATGATTTAAGGACTAGGAAGGTTATATTTTAAGGTAGTGTACCCGCATTTGCGCGGAAAACTATTTTGGAAAAAACCACCCTTGGTGTACCCGATCGAGATTAGAACTTCAATCTCCCCGTCATTCGAAATCTGCGAGATAAGCCACTCGGCCACCGAAGCGGTTTTTTTAAAAATAATTTGATAGACAGAATGGTGTCAACTGAAATGTAAAAAAGAAGACTAATAATGTTCATAAGATGGTTCTCCTTGCAACTAGACACTGACAGAACAACGTAACCGGCCGGTTACGTCATTGGTTATTGTAAAATACGTTACATGGATACATCTGTGGGTGACTTAATGAAAAGATTCTTGCTTTGAAACTAAGTATTTTATTCATAAAAATATATATGTTGATGTTACCGTTTGTCTTCCAAGCTACTGATCCCAAGGTTGAATATATATGTTGATGTTATCGTTTGTCTTCCAAACTACTGACCCAAGGTTGAATATATATGTTGATGTTATCGTTCGTTTTCCAAGCTACTGACCTAAGGTTGAATATATATGTTGATGTTATCGTTTGTCTTCCAAACTACTGACCTAAGGTTGAATATATATGTTGATGTTATCGTTGGTTTTCCAAGCTACTGACCTAAGGTTGAATATATATGTTGATGTTACCGTTTGTCTTCCAAGCTACTGACCCAAGGTTGAATATATTTTGTTGATATAGCACGTTTCCTTGGTTTTGTACTGTATTAGATATTACAATTTTTGAAAGACATTTTGAAATTCAGTAAGGAGCGATAGATAATATAATATTTGTAAATAAAACATTGTGCAGTGAAAATATGTTAAAAATTAGAAAAATCACAAAGAGTTGTATTACACATCGAATAAATTTGGAAAATTTACATGAAACATTAATTTTATATTCTAAAATAATGGCAGTTGAAATTTTTTAAAGTAAGAGCCTTTGTCACAATAGATATTAGGACTAAGACATATTCCATTTACGATTATTAGGCTCTTCAGCAATGGTCAAATACTTTGTTACTATAAATACAATTTATGTTATTCACTCAATATTATAGTAATTTATCAATGATGATGTATTTTATTTTACAAATTTAATTGAAACATTTTAGAAAAAAAGTTATTTAAAAAAAATGGGGAAAAGTTAATAAAGAATATGGAACATTAAAAAAAATGTAGTTTACTTATTGAAGATTCTAGTAGTATTCCCTTTCTACTTAAGTTGTGACTTTGAGTTAGCAGTCTCCATTTGACGACTAGTTTCGATGTAATTCTACATCGTCCCTAGGTCAGGAAGGAAGGTGTTGTACCTCTGTGCATGATTGTTTCACAAATAATATTCCCGAAACGTTAACAACACAACAGAAATTGTTCTAAAATAAATGATACGGTGCACCACACAGACTTTCTCTTGTTTTTATCTTAAAATACCCATTTACTAAAAACTCGTAAGATTTCTGAAACGAACTAACTAATAGGTCTACTACAGAGTCACCCGCCTCGGTGGCGTAGTTTGCTAACGCGCTTGTCGTGTTGAGCTCGACTGCTGAGTACGGGGAGATCGAGGTTCGAATCTTGGTCAGGTGAACTGGGGGTGGTTTTTCCTAAATGGTTTTCCACTCTCCCTCCACGCAAATGCGGGTTCACATCCTTTAATTCAACCTTCCCAAGTCCTAATCCATTAGAGTAATTAGTACTGAAAGCGTATAACCCGAACGGGTAGTAAGACGCGGTGATAAATAAAAAAAACTACTACAGAGTCGGTTCTGGAGGGGGGGAGGGGCAGTTGCCTATGGCGGTGAATTCCGAGGTGCGGTAAAGATGATATATTGTTCTTTTGGTTTTTAATTTATCTACCACCCATTGGAATTTACAACTTTAACATTAGATCTTGAATTGTAAAGAGTTTAAATCTCTCCAATTTGTTTTTATTTGCAATATGTTTGTAGTTGAAAAATTAATTTAAACATAACTTATAATCCGGTTGATTTCTTCTCTTCCGTTTGTTTTCGGAACTAATCAAAATAAAGGAAAGAGTTGAGGAGCTGATGGCACAAGCTATACCTGCACAAACAGTGTGTGATCTGTACGGTCAAGAACAACGTGGGCGAACAGTAGATACAGACAATTTATTGCTCTTACTCTTTGATGTAATTATTGTGTTGTTATTTTTTTAAATATCAATAATAAATTCTCTTATTTAAAAACATTTAAAATTAGTTTTTTTAAATGTTTTGAGAGGAGAGGATGGCATTTTTATTCATTGCCTAGGGCGACAAAAGGTCACGAGCCGGCCCTGGGTCTTCTATACATTGTTGTATAAGCACTACACCATAAATGCAATAATACACACGGTTACTTACTCTATGGCATCAGGAAATAGGCACATTGTTACAAAAAAAAATCGAGAAAAGAGAAACATCTTTATCTACCAAAGAGCATAAGAATCAAATTAATTTTGATCTTAATTTAAAAGTATAAATATTTGCTTATAGCTCAGAAATTATTGGTTTTATAAAAATACATTTCAAATAAAATATTCTTATCTTTAATAGTACTAAAACTTTACAATGGTAAGTTATTTTCATCTCAAATATCTGCGGAGAAATGATCAAAATTAGAAAATTTACCTAACTTAAAGTACCCTCAAATCCATTTTCGTAAGAAAACGAATGTTTCTATTTTGTTTGTAATGATAAACAAGGACTGTATATAAATTTATTATTATTTAGCACCGCGTCTTACTACCCGTTCGGGTTATACGCTTTTAAATAGTCTACTAATTACGCTAATGGATTGGGAATTGGGAAGGTTGAACTAGAGGAAGTGAACCCGCATTTGCGTGGAGGGAGAGTGGAAAACCATTTAGGAAAAACCACCCCCAGTTCACCCGACCGAGATTCGAACCTTGATCTCCACGTCCTCGGCGGTCGGGCTCAACACGACTAGGGCGTTAGCCAACTACGCCACTGAGGTGGGTGACTATATATAAAATTTAATCAAATTTGTTAAGCGAATTAATTTTTTTTTTACCCTTCAGTAAACTACCCTTAATTTTAGGGTTAGATGTCTAATTCCAAAAACCCCTCGGGGGGACCTTTTGAAACCCCCAGATACCAGGTTTGAACCCAATCAGTAAAATAGTTTAGGCTCTAGCCCGGGCTACAGACAGATGGCAATGCAAAACCCACTTTTTGGTTTGGGGGGTCATGGAACGTCGACATTTATCAAAATTTCAAGTTAGATTTTTTTTACGATCACAATATTTCTCTCTCCGAGGTGTCGAGAGAAAGTAACCCCCTTTCCCCCCGTTCTTTTTTTATTTTAATTTGCTTGAGACTGTGATGTAAGAATTCAATCAATCGTTTTGTGTAAATAGACTATGTATAAAAGTCTGCACATTTATTAGTTTTATATTTGTACAAACATATATATGTTACAACTGGCTGAGCTAGCCTTGAAATGTCTTATCAAACACAAAAGTGTGCTTTAAAACGACTATTACATTAATTTAATAAAAAAAAAAGTGTTCTCACGCATTTCGGGTAGCCTACCTCTTCGACAACAAGTTTTTTTTAAATATAGTTAGTCGATAATTTAAGGCTAGCTAATATTAACGAATATTTGTTAATTTTTACAGCTAAATTTAAGGATTTTATAAACTGGAAATTTAAAATATAAACCGTCATACACATTAAAATTACACCTAAGATTCTTATTGAGAAAAAGTTTAAACATAATAGCTTCGTTGGCTTATATGGCCCTCCCCCCTAACCAAATTATTTTTTCTAAGGACGCCACTGCCTACTTATCTTTCTTAGAAATTTAAATGAGCATCCTCTACTATACCGTGCCATCGCGTCAGCACCCAACTGTATATTCTGTCTCGTTTTATCAGACTATCTTAATTCTCTGTTACGTATTACAAACATTTTTTCTTCTATTTTTTTTTCGTTACAGGCTTTGTCTGGATTATCTTTGGTCTGCGCATGCGCGGTGCATATCGAGCGAAGGTGCGGCTGTATCGAGAACCTAGGCCAGTCCCCGCTAGGCTACGCTACCCTAGAACGTGACCTTTATGTAACAGCCGAGCCGAGCCGAGCGAGAGAAGCCAGTGTCGTTCGGGCTCACTCGGCCGCCAGCTTCGACGCGAAGCGGACCGAACGTAACGTCTACTTTAAACCATTGTTGTGTGCAACGAGTGTTTTTGTTCCGTTGTTGTGTATTATTTATTCTTATCTCTTTACATAAACGGACGCACCATGGCGGAACTCGCCAGGGATGCGTTTGCGAAAAGGAATTATCGTTTAGCCGCGGAAATCTACGAGAGTTGTTTGAAAGAAGGTGGTCCCTGTGTAGATCTGTACGTCGGTTATGGAAACTCTTTGGCCAAGAGCGGAAGGGTGGGGGACGCTATGGACGTGTTCTCTCACTGCTGCAAAATTGGGAACGTGACTCAAGAAAAATTGAAACATTTGGCGACGGCTTTCATGGATGCCATCACCACTTCTGGGACGACGACGACGACGACGACGAACCATCGGCGCGGAGAAGTTGGGGGAGGTGTGACGGAAAATGGGTTCACGTGTCCTTCGTGTGAAGGAGTGCTCCTGTCCCCGGTCACCACCGTGTGTGGACACACGTTCTGCCGCAAGTGTGTCGCCCGGGAAAGTGCCGCCGGAAGGGGGTGTAAAGTGTGCGGGCACAAGTTACCTAGTGGAGTGGGTGCGGGTTCAAATCTCGAAACTAATATTCTGGTGAAAGGTTTAGTGGAGAAGTGGTGGCCCAACAAATTGAAGGCGGCCATGATACGGGACGAAGGGAACGAACTGTTCCAGAAGAATCTAATAGAGGAGGCGTTGACGAAATACGACCAGGCGGTGCAGTACGGTGAGTAAAAGACTCGTGGCTGTTGCTGTCAAATTCTTCCTTTGTTTCTGACGGGAGAAACCGTTGCAAGGTTTCTCGGCCACTCTGGTAACAATGGTGTTACATAACCTTTGTCTTGGCATTAAATAGTTGATATGACCTTTTTTTTTAGACGCGCCATTACTTGCCACGTCAAACGTTCAAGTTAATTCGCCACAAGAGCTAAACTTACGTAACCCACTCACTACGTTATAAACTACAGGGAATAACCCGATCATATACGCACTATTATTCTTTTGTCTCAGCTGCGCGTGTTTTGGTGTGTCATGTTGGCAAGAATGATCGTTTTTCTTATTATCTAATTAAATACTTTTGCTAAACTAAACGTTATAAAGAGCTCTAAGCAATCTTGTCCTTTGTTACGCATCATATTTTAAACAACACACCATTCTATAATCACGAAATTTCTTTGGTTTTAAAACGGAATTTTTTTCACGTCCTTTTTTTTCATCCCAATAATTATAATGTATACACAATCGCTCGACGCCATTTTGAGACAGTGTTGCACTTTTGTTTTGCATTGTTAAGACTATACCAGTTACTCATCTCCACCTTTCTGCCTTTGTTACATTCGAATTTATGTTTTATTACAAAAATGTATTACGAGATTTACAACAAACACATCAAGAATTGGGACGTACCAATATTAAGATCACCATTGTGTTGGTTTGTATTGTAACAATGTATTCATCCATGACCTACGTTGAAAGGATAGCGTGGCGCAGTGTTGCTTAGCATTGCATGAACGTCTCTTACAAAATACGAAAATTTGCAAAACTATGTCATCTTACAAATAATGGTTTAAAAATAAATTAAATGAATACGACAAAGAAAAACTATGAAGCCGATAAAGATAGCCTACTTAAGCTGCGAATTTCAGTGAATGGCTGAAATACAATAAATAATTATTAAAGTTAATATTATATGACATTTTGACACCCTGGCTCAGGTGATAGCGTGTCTGTCTACTAATCTTAGGGTCCAAGGTTCGATTCTCGGCATGGTCGAAATTTTTATAATTGGCGAATTAATGAGCGTTTACCCTTTCATAGCGATAAATTAACGGCCGGGGACTGAAACGTTGTGCCTGGGTTAGATTATAAGGCATATGAAGCCAAAACAGACCGAGCAAGCCGGTAGTGGGAAATATACGGCTTGAATAAAAAAAAAACTGATCGCAGGCTGGAAACAATCATGGATGTTTAGTAAAGTATCACCTAACACAATCTATCCGCAAATGTTGGCATTATCTTCGTCAACTTGAGGCTGTCATTATGTTAGTATGGCGCCATGGTGTTATTGTTATAACTTATAAGGTTCACATTCTTGGTACGTGTTGATTGTTGATAATAGTGCGGTTTAGTATTGCCATGATACAAATAAAACACGTTTCGACATTCACTATACGCGCACTCTAGCCCTAAATTTATATTGTTATGAAACTCAAGAGTCAAGACTGTACAGCTTTGATTACATAACAGTATTTAAAACGTTATCGAACATAGCTTACATAAACAGATATATTTTTTATGTTGCATTAAGAAAAGGGCATTTATTTTTTGTCGATTTATGTGTAACTTACCTGAGATAATATACTAATAACCTCTAGACAATTAATAAGAACCAAACCAGCGTACAGCGTAGGTGTAGTTTATAGAGCGCTACACTTGAGACGAACTAAGTCCGACTTTGAAATGGCCCTTTGACTCGGAAGGCTGGGGTTCGTACCCAACCGGGTTGATATATTTTTTTATATATATAGACAAACGCGTTGTATTTTTGTAGATGTTAATTTTTTTATATAGGTATTAGCTATATAAGTACTCGACAGGGCTCAAAGAAGCACTGTTGTCGATGGCGGCCGTACATTTCTACCCGGAGTTACTTGGAGTTATTTATTTGCAGGACACCTACTGTTCTTTCGGGTGATAATCTTTTGTCCTACATTAGCTTTGCAATTATAAACTAAAAATTATCCGTACAGTGAAGTCTTTAACAATTGAACTCTTGCTCTGCTAAATAAAATATTGATTTACAAATATTTATTTCAGAAGTAATAGCTGTCCTCTCCCAACGCAACCCTCTCAACATTTATACGAGTAATACGTAATACGTTTAATATATAATTCTTTGTACTATTGCAGCTCATGTTGTCACAATGGTGTAAATGAAAATATTACATTATAAGTCCGTATAATAATATTATACAGACAAATGATTAAGTAATCCATAAGGAGGTAGTATTAAAATTGTTGTTAATTTTTTTTAGATGATATATATATAATAAATCAATCAGCGTATAACCCGAACAGGTAGTAAGACGTGGTGCTAAATAATAATAATAAAAATAAATCAACCGAATAAACCATAATAATAAATCAACCAAATAAACCACAATTCTATAATATATCAAACGTTAGTAACTTCCAATCAATGTTGGTGAATTCTACTGTTCTTCCTATAAAAATTGGACTTTACTTTACAACCAAACAAGCGAAGAGAATGCCAACTTCTGTGACTACATTATATTCTTATTCAGACAAAAGAGTGTTGGAAAAATGTAATGCATTAATAAAATATCGATAATATTAAAAAAATATAGGCCTACTTACTCAACATGGATGCTTTAAAACGATTCAGAGATCCCTATGATTGCCTAAAAATGGCTCTAAAAGGACGTAAACCAACAAGAAAAAAAACCCGTATAAAATAAATACAAGATTATAAACAAGCAACAAAAAAAAAGCTAGAACAATATTTTGAGTATAAATAAGTATTTTTAAATCCATGCTCACCACTATTTTACCCGCTTCGATGGTCGCGTGGTCAAACGCGCTACTCTCGCAATAGACTAGACTTACGATAACGGGAAGATTGAGGTTCAACTCTCGGTCGGGGCAACTGATGGTGTTTTATCCATATTTGTTTCGACATTCTTCCTCTACGCAAATGCGGGTACACTTATTCTTTATATAATCTTCCTAAACCCCTAACACATACGCATAATTAGTAGGCCTACCTAGGCGTATAACCCGAACGGGTAGTAAGACGCGATGTTAAAAAAAAATAACATACTCGTTAATTTTGATTATAAAATCTCTCCTTGAAAACTGTTGGTGTGCCTTGGGCTCTGCCATAGTGTAAAACTACAAGTTTACCAAACCCTTCCTTCACCTCTGACAAGACATCTTGTTGAATGTGGGGAATGCCAGGCCTCCACCGTGGTTCGGATTCCACGTTAAACTGTAGGTCCTCCATTTCATCTCACAATCAGCCTAAATAAAATATCGATAATATTAAAAAAATATAGGCCTACTTACTCAACATGGATGGACACATTAGCGTAAGTGCGTATAACCCGAACGGGTAGTAAGACGCGGTGATAATAACAATAATAATAATACAAGTTTACCTTGTGTCTACCAGAGAGGGTAAACAAATGGTAACCTATTGATAGTAGGACTGACACTGGTTTTGACGTACTAAAGAAATCACCACCCCACGTGATGTGCGCATGCGCGTTACGTAATAGACAATATGACTCATACAAAACAATGGCGGGCGTTCAATAATAATATTTAGCACTAAGCATTAAGTACTAATTACTCTAATGGATTAGGACTTGGGAAGGTTGAATTAGAGGAAGTGAACCCGCATTTGCGTGGAGGGAGAGTGGAAAACCATTTAGGGAAAACCGCCCCCAATTCACCCGACCGAGATTCGCACCTCGATCTCCCCGTCCTCAGCAGTCGAGCAGCTCAACACGACAATCACGTTAGCCAACTACGCCACCGAGGCGGGTGCGGGCGTTCAAGCCAGAGTTTTAAAAATTATTGAAAATATATAATATACACAATATTTTTTTGTTTGGTAACCATTTTGATTTATCTGGATTAACGAATGTTTATTCTAAAATAAACATTGTTGTGGATTAAAAAAACATTTTCATTGTTCATTAAAAAATAAACCCTGATTTTTTTTATGAAGTTTCTGAGATATTGGCAAAAAATATATATATTTAAATTTAGGTTCGGGAAATTAATTGTTAAATGCTCTTTGGTGAACAAGAGATGCTACAGTATTTTTTAATCTGCTTCTGTAACATTACATATTATTCCGTCTATGAGTTTTTTGTCGTTGGAATGTTTCTGCAACAACGTGTATTATTTCGTTTCACATATCTCACGAATATCTCAATATTTATGGCAAAGAAACGACAGAATCTGTGTACCGTACCATTTATTTCTGTTTGTGCGCAGCTTGGTCTGAACACGGCGCATGCGCACAACAAAGCACTGTGTGTTTCTGTACAGAGCTTCATCATCGCCGTCCGTGGGCGGTTGACCTTAAAATCTCGCGTGAGGTACCGGATTGTTTGTGGCCGTCAACAGATGGTGTGAAAACAGAAGTCCTCATTGAGCTCGTGGGCGGAAAGGGTGAATATCCTGGCCAAAATGGACGACGGGTCCCCGCCCACTAGCCACGACGGAAAGCTTTTCAAGAGCTTGGGTTTGCGTACTGGGAGCATGCATCATAGCAGGCCCAACTCGTTTCCTGGCTCGCGCTAGGTATTATGGGAGTAAAAGGGAGAAGAAAAGACCAAGATGTGCCAGAAATGTGTGCAGTAAATTCGTATTCGAATGATTACTCGACATTTCCCGCGGTGACGATGGGGGAAAAAGCGACAAAGTTTCTTGTTAATAACTACAGTATGTCCCTGTTATGACAGAATGAAGATTTGTGCACAGTGCTTAGCTGTGAAACCATTCTAAAATGGTCAAAAAACCTTTTCACTGCAGTTTTTTATCCAAATATAATGTAATATTTCAATATTGCTCGATATTAGGAACTTCTATTAACTCTTTATCTCCATTGATGTTCAATCAGAAATGAACCACGTACAATGGTGTACGATTTCCAGCCGACTGTGTCATAGAGTTGATTGGCATGTGATGCGCGCTCTTAAGCTGGGGATGTAGGGGACGGGAGAAAAGGTAAGTGTTTTTGCAGTTTTTATAGCAAAACATCTATTTGTCCCAAAATAAACAAATAAATACTCCATACGAAACATAGTGTAATTTTCTTCACATGTTGACATCAACATTAGAAGACAACTTTTTAAAATAAGAGAAAGAGTTGTCATTAAATTCCAGGACACCCATGACAGATATTCAACAACTGTTGATATCACCACGTGAAGAAAATTAAACGCTTTTGTTTGTACTGGAGCAATATTTTAATCATTTTAGCCCCTAACCTCAAAAAACGTTTTGCTACAAAAATTCCAAAAACATTTCCTTTGACTCGCGTTACATACCCCACCCTCCCCCTAAACTATACCAGACAACACGCGGCCCCCATCGGACGTTAATTTATAATTTAACCCGTAATACATTTTTCAGCATGTCGGGAATCGAACCCGGGACCCTTAACTCACTCGGCGGATACGCTACTTTATGAGCCAAGATGTTTAGACGAGATGGAACAATATTAAAAAATATTTAGCACTAATTTCTATCTCCCCATCTCCTTGTTGTCAAGTGAATCAGAAGGGAACAACACGGTTTTTTTTTGCCAGCGCGTAGTAAATAGACCGTGAGATAGTCTTTACTTGGAAGGAGAAAAGCTTTAGAAAGAGGATTAAAATGTCACTGACCTTGACACAGGTTAAAAGAGAAGGAAGGTAGAAGAAATCATGGATTACTCTTTATCTAAATAAGCTCTGTGTGTTTTAAACACGCACACCAAGATAATACAAAAGAGAGAAAAATAATACAAGGATAAACATTTATTCAAGCCAACCATTACAAATTGCACTTCTTGTCCAGATCACTGTCGTGTCAAGATACTTACGATACGATTCTCCTAGTCCTTGTTTTATTTGTATCCGTATCTAAGATCAATAAGATTTCACCCACCTCGGTGGCGTTGTTATCTAACGCGCTGGATTCGTACTGAACTAGACTGCCGAAGATAGGGAGATCGAGGTTCTAATCTCGGTCGGGTGAACTCGGTGACAGGGTTCCTAAATGGTTTTCCACTCTCCCTCTACGCAAATGCGGGTTAACGCCCTTTAAATTCAAACTTCCCAATTCCTAATCCATTAGCGTAATTAGTACTTTTAAGCGTATGACCCGAACGAGTAGTAAGACGCGTTGACGCGTTGTTAAAATAATAAATAAGTTTTCCACATTTTCTTTACATCCGTATCTCCATGCTGTCTGCTGTGGTGTAGGCAATGTCTCTTTCTTTCTTTGTACAGTTTGCTGCTGCTAGATACATTAATTTTTATCTTCATTATTTACCGAAAACAAACAGCGATAATGGATTAAAACGGTTGTTGTTTTTTGTGAATCGTGAATTATTCAAGTTTATTGCGTGACTTAAAACTCTCAATCTGTAAGTGGACAGTACAAGAATTTCACAAGGATGTGAATTTGAGTATCTCATAAATTTGATTGTGAAGCAAATTTAAAAAATTAAAACTTTTAAGAAAGCAATACCTGTACAAAAAAGGTTAGCCATAACTTTGCAGCTGGCGATTCATACGCAAGCCAACTATACCTGTTTAAGGTGGGGTTGGGAGGGCGCTATAGAAAAGGTCAGAGTTTTTGCAGTTTTTATTGCAAAACTTTATTTGGATAAAATAAATAAAGTGTTACTATTATTATTAATTTTATTATTATTAGCATGCGTCTTACTAACCGTTCGGGTTATACGCACTTACGCGAATGTGTATGGTGATTGTGAGATGAAATGGGGGACCTATAGTTTAGCGTGGGATCCGAACCACGGTGGAGGTTTGGCATTCCACACATTCACAAGTTGTGATTAATACACGTCTTGTCAGAGTTGATGGTAGGGTTTGGCAATCAGATAAAGTATTTCTCCATTAGAAATAAGAGTTGAATTTTCTTCACATGGCGACATAAACAGTTGTTGAATATCTGTCACGAGAATGGCGGTATTAGATGACAAATTTTTTAAATGAAGAGAACCGGACAAGTCTTGCGGAAAAATCATACGTTCGGAAATATCAGTTTTCTCGAGAACGAATGACATTTTTATGTTAATGTTTTCAACACCCCTTCTAAGATAATGTATCGATGTTTAATAATTGTTACATTTTCTTATTTTTTGTTATGTATCCGGCAGTTTTCTATTGAAAAATTTCAATATTATCAATATTTGATCACTGTTAAAATTATAGAGGAGGTGTGTATATAAAAAAGTATAACTTAATCAACATGCTTCTAATCTTGAAAAAATTGTTTCCGAAAAGAAAATTGCAAAACAATCACAAAAAATCTTGAAGATAAACCGTTTGTTCCCACGGCTCTGCGTTTCCACGCCAAACGAAAGGAGCCATTATCCCTAATATGTGGTCGCGCGTGTAATACCTACAGGCTACAGATTTCACAGAAACGAACACATTGTCTAGTCTTATTTTTCCACTGTCCCGGTAGTTTTTTTGTCACTCGAAACAAAGGGACAAGCTCGGACAGACATATTGCTTGCGTGGTTTTTGTTACGTGAGCCATCTTGTTTTGAGAGCTTTCATGTGGTCATTTGCAAAACATTGTTCAAGTTCATTTTATATTCGGCTATGAATATATATCTAGTATGAGCTAGGTTAATGGGGAAAGTGCAACTCCTTGTTTCAACCCATTATTTATTTCGAAAGTATCTGATAAGTGACATTCAACCCACACCCTGTCACACGTATTATACCTCATTTAGCTTGACAAGTTTTTTGAGTATCCCAAACTTTAACTAAATTCCATATACGTTTTTTTAATTAAACTGAATCCTAGTCTTTAATATATATATATGCATAATTGATGAACCGTAATGTTGTATTATCACTTATTTTCTAATATTTGTCTAACAGTGAACATCAGATCCGTTGTTTATCTATTCCGTTGGAATCCACACACTAATGATCCCTCAATTATTTCCTTTGCAAATGGCGTCAATCTCATTAAAATTATGTTCAGTGGCGGCTCGTGTATAGGCACTGCGGAACTGCAGCACCCCCTATTTCCACTTGATATTATCAATAACATTTAATTAATGAGTCTTTTTTGCTTTAATTCTTTCTTTATTCTTGTAGTACAATATAAATATTCCTTAAGCTTAATGTCAGTACTTCAGTAGCCATCCCCCAGTTTATGAAAAATATGCAGAATATTTGTATGGAACTGTGTGCTTCACAGTGCCAGCGACGTGGTGTTTGACTGTTGTTCGCATGCGCACATAGGAGGGTTGGTGGGGAAGAAGGCGGCATTGCCAGGTAGAGAGAGCACTGTTGCTCTCGCAATGCCGGCTCTGGCGTGACGGTGGAAGTTTTTCTTTACTCAGCGTGTGTTGTGCTTAAAAATTGTGTACCATATTCTTGAATGTGATAAAGTGTAGAAGAGTATAGAATTAGATTATTATTCTGCTTCCAGCTATTCTATTTGATTCATTTTTTCCGCCGATTCTTTTATTTAACAGAGAGACTAAATGCGCTTGCAGTACTTTCAATTGAGAAAATTTTTTCTCAATTGTCATCCAGAGATCAAGGAAAAGATTATTGAACTTTTTTGCGCAAATTAAAACAAGAAGAATGGATTTCATTTTTAAATGAATAGATCAAGCTTGAACTGTAACAATTTAAGTTAAAGTAAGTAAAAAAGTGTGTTTTTTTGTTAAAATTTTATCAAGTTCCTGAATAAATTTTCTTTTTATACATTTTTTTTCCTTTTACACAATTTTAAAACAAAGGTTAAAAAATATCTGGAGCAGCACCCCCACTAATTTTATCTACGAGCCGCCACTGATTATGTTACAGATACAATTTTATATCATGTTGGTATAAGTGAGATACCTCTTTAGTCATTACATTATGTTTTATCTCGCTTTTTGAAAATGGGTATTTTAATACTTTCCATTCTTGTGGCAATACCTCATGGTTCCATATGGAACAAAGCAGTTTATGAATTTATATTACTAACATTTCAACACCTCCCTTTATTAATCAACTCTGCTGGAATTGAATCCAAACCTGGAAATTTATGGTTCCTTTAACTTCTTAATAGCTTTTTTGACTTCACTAGTACTTAACTCTGGGCCCATTGGTTCAACAGTATGGATTTCGACACCCACACCCGATTCGGATCCTGGATGAACATTTAAAATATGCCTGAAGTGTTATTATTCCGTCAACTCAAAACATCGTGCGTTTCTACCATCAGGTTACCATTCTCATATTTGGCCTTAGCCTGATAACCTTTTCTCTACAACCATTAATACCTAAACTAATTGTTGTTTAAATTGATCCCAAATTCTTCTGCCCGATCCGACAACCAGAACAAATCGAAGCCTTCCAACACACCGCGGGATAATTAGTAATTTGGTTGCTGTCCTGACTGATAATATTGCCAGAGGGGGGGCCTAGCTGAGTTCAGACCGGTTCTTAGTTAAAAGTCGGCTAGGTACTGAAAGCACACAGGCCTAATTTTGTCCCTGCTTTGTAGTAGGCCTATATCAGAAGCACACAAGGTAGATGCATCAAAAGGACAACCATTATTTTGTGGTCTGAGTCCCATATGGCAACACCGCTTGTTGACATCGAATGAACCTAACCTAGAATCAAATAATAAAAAGCTATTACCGTTTGACGATTATATTTGGGAGTATTACATCCCTGTGAGCACAATATGATGTTTGCCATGTTATGCACTTTTTTATCTCCCTGTGCGCTTTCGATACAATGCCTAGTTGCGCTTTCGATACCAGACCTAGTTGCGCTTTCGATACAATGCCTAGTTGCGCTTTCGATAC
>CABFVX010002392.1:26226-36952 GCA_902151425.1 Timema shepardi | reverse complement strand
CCCCCCCCCCCCCAACTCCACGAAAATGCGGGTACATTTCTTCTAAATTGAGCCTTCCTAATATCTAACCCATTAGTGTAATTAGTATCTAAGCGTATAAACTGAATGGTAGTAAGTAAGATAGTGGCCCGGGGGTAAGGTGTCAAGACTTCTGTGCTGGAGGTCCGGGGTTCAATCCCTTCCTTCACCTCTGACAAGACGTGTATTAATCACAACTTGTGAATGTGGGAAATGCTAGGCCTCCACCGTGGTTCGGATCCCACGTTAAACTGCAGGTCCTCCTATTTCATCTCACAATCACCCTACCATTACACATTAGCGTAAGTGCGTATAACCCGAACGGGTAGTAAGACGCGGTGCTAAACATTAAAATAACTAGTCGTTATTATTTCCTGAAAGAGTTTCCTCGGGCAATGTTCCTGGCCGACCTTGTGGGCGAGGCGAGATTGGTTCTGGTGTCTCCGACTGTTCCTAAAGAATGTAATTGTTACTATCATCATCAGTCTATAGCTAGCCTTGAAATACATGAGCGACCATTATCCAAAGATTATACCCACACGCTTTTGGAGATGATGTCATACACACTGTCGGCCCTCGCTCGATAACAATGGTCTACCCCTACCCTCCCCTCCCCCCACGCGCATGTGTATTATTATTATTATTATTATTATTATTAGCACCGCGTCTTACTACCCGTTCGGGTTATACGCACTTACGCTAATGTGTAATGGTAGTGTGATTGTGAGATGAAATGGAGGACCTACAGTTTAACGTGGAATCCGAACCACGGTGGAGGCCTGGCATTCCCCACACACACAAGATGTCTTGTCAGAGGTGAAGGAAGGGGTTGGCAGTCAGATAAATCTGTGTCGTGTTCGAGGATTGAACCCCGGATCCCCAGCACAGTAGTACGACACCTTACCCCTAGACCACCAGGTCACTCCATATGTACTAATTACTCTTGAATTAGGGATGGGGAAAGTTTGAAATTATAAGAAGTATACCCGCATTTACCTGGAGAGAGAGTGAGATAGAAAGTAGAAACTTATTTTGGAAAATCAAAAACCCCAGTACACCCGACCGAGATTCGAACCACAATCTCCCAGTCTAATTTAACACGAGAGTGATTCGTTAGACGGTTAGAGCATGCGGCCAACGAAGCAGGTACCTTAATAAAACTACTTTCAAATGTGTCAGTGGATAGGAGTTTTTACCGACTTCTGACAAAGCATAATCAGTTTACGTTAAAACACATGGTTTGTTTAAAATTTAAGTTAAAAGACAAACCTATAATTATATTATTTCTGTTGTCAATAAGTCTCAGGGACAGACGCTTCAAAGAGCTGGATTATACTTGCCAACTGCTGTATTTACTTAGGGACAACTCTATGTAGCCTTTTCAACAGTCGCTAAATCTAACAATATTTTTGTATCGATTACCCAACAGGACAAACAAAAGATTCAAGATGATTCCATTCTCACATCCAAGATTGTAAATTGTAAATACGTTCACATTAATGAACTTTCTTTGCTATTTTGTGTATGCACTTCGCTGAGTATTTCATTTCAACAAACCGACAGAAGACTAAATCATTTAATTTTTTTGTGGTGTCGGTGGGTGTAAGAATGAATATGCGGAAGTTTCGCACGAGTTTACTGGTATGTTTATATTTTCCAAACTGTTCTCCTTGACACCTTTTTACTATAGATTTCGATAGTTCTTTGTTTGCTTGTTTTTAGTTAGTAATTTCTAAACATGTTGGTTGTAATTTAATTTTTTATAAAATGAGTTTTGTTTTTATTAGTTTGGGATGGTTAACATGTTCTTACCCGCTCCGGTGGATGCACGTCTAACGCGCAACTCTCGCACTAGACTAGACTGCCGATAGGGGTTGGAATCTCGGTCGGACTTACTGAGGGTGGTTTTGACAAGATTGTTTTCCATTCTCCCTCCACGCAATTGTTGGTACACTTTCTAATAATAAAACCATCCTCATCCCTAATAGATTAGCGTACTAAGTGCACATGCGTGTAACCTAAACGGTTATTAAGACGAGGTAAAAATAACTATTTAAAATACACAAAGAACTATTTAAAAACACAAAAAAAAACTATTTAATAACAATCTCTGAGAGAGTTATTCACATTGTTTCTAAAAGATGCTTCAATTTCATTAGCAAACTATGAATTAATGCAAATACACTAGAATCCGGTTAATCCGAACCAATTGGGACCTAACTAAGCTTGTTCGTACTAACCGGGAGAATACAGGGATACAGTATTTTCACGAATTTTAAATTACAGTCGAAAGAGTTAATCAAATGTTCATTTATTTAACTGATGTAAAACACGTGATATGTACTATAATTAATTGTAGTTACAGGAAACCACTTCGTGTTGACTACAACATGTAAATATTAAACATTATATTATCAGATATCACGGTTAATTAAAATTATCTTTCAACTTTGAGCTCGTTAAACAATTAAATATATTTCATTTGACATAATTCTCTGTCCCCCTCCCCCCGTTTTCCGAAAAGTGTGATCGGGTTATCCGGGGTTTGAATGTATGTAGAAAAGAAGCTACATACAGTTTCTCTCGTGTCCAGTTGGTTTAGAGTGTAATATAATAAAGTGTGAGTTCCTTAATGAATTACAAGTGTTGCGTTTCAACCAGTACAAGTTCTTACAAAGTGTGTCCGTGTAAAGATCTGACAGCGTGCGTATGTCGAGTGACTTGTCAGAGAGAAATGTTTTCGTAGCCGCTTATATATACACCCGTGCTTTTGACAGGTCTGACCAGCGGAGGGAGGATTGTACACCTCACCTATCAACCACGGGAAGGGGAGGTGTTGTCAAACTACGTTCAACTCGAATAAACTCTCCAAACTACACTATCTTTTTCATTAACCTTCACTAATGCCACGTTGACTTAAAACACCTTTCAGACACTACCACTACCCATGTATACTATCACTTTTGTGTTTAAAGATTGTGACACTACCAGCGGACAGCGATTATATTTCGGTAAACGATTTTGGATAGTATCTCTTTTTTTAAATATCGTCTTTAGGAGTATATTCTCTCTGGTGTGTGTGTATATATATATATATATATATATAGTTCGCGCTTATGTACTAATTACGATGATGGATTTTTTTAGGTATGAGGAAGGTTATATTTATAGGAAGTGTACCCGCATTTGCGTGGAAGGGTAGAGTTTATAACCATTTAGGAAACACCGCCCTCAGTACACCCGACCGAGATTCGAACCTCGATCTCACCGCTTAGATTATGCGGTCAGCTAAGTAGGCTACCGTGTCAAGGCCGTAGTCGGGAGTGGGGGTTCAAACCCCCGGCGAATTTTTATGAACAAAATATATATGGCTTTAATTATGGTTCAAACAATATCAAAATTAAGATACAAGTACAAATTAGGGGATTTTGTTACCATAAAAAGCACTTCAGAGAGCTTTTAGAGGTGTTTAATATCTATAAATCTTGCTAGGATTCGGCAATTGGGGGATATGCCCACCAAACACCCCCTGAAATTATTGGCTGGCTAAGGCCTTGTACCTTTTTTTTGCGCCCTTGTTCCTCTTCACGAGAGTCATGCCTCGCTGATAGACCCTTGTGTCTGGTTGGGTGAGGTGCTCAAAGGTGGCGATGGCCCTTGTTCCTCTTCACGAGAGTCATGCCTCACTGATAGACCCTTGTGTCTGGTTGGGTGAGGTGCTCAAAGGTGGCGATGGCCCTTCTAGAATCATCATCATCATCATCATCCGCCGGGTCACGTTTCTCAGACAGGGAACTCACCTGGAAGCTGACAGGAGAGGAGGTTACGTAACCCCTCTCCTGCCTGACGCCTTGCAGGTAGTGCGACCGCCACACAGCGGCTCTGAACGGCGCGTTATTAGGTCATCAAACTGCGCCATTATCTGTTGCTTGAGGGGTCCTCTGAACAAAGATCTACTCGCGCTCAACTGTTCGAACTCTCCGCCATACCCGATACGACCCGTTAGGCTGTGCAAGCGAACCTTGAATTCATGTTAACATTCTGGTTTTCACTCTCCTGATTAACAACATTTTGTGGAAGAAGCGCCTTACGATGGTTAAGGCATGTTGAGCGGATGATTGTGGCCCGAGTGACGAAGCAAATATATGAAGGTAGAGTGTGTGTATCAAAAGGAAGGGGTAGGCCATGTAAGACGTGGCTAAATGTTGTAGACTAATGTAAAAAGATCAACATTAATAGTTTTAATAATAAAAGAGCATGTATGACTGTGTATGGATGTTGTTGAAGAGAAGGGAGTATGCAAGGATAGGGAAGTGTGGAGAAAGTTAGTGAGGATGGAGTTGTTTTTTGAGTTGTAGGTACAGTTTCTTGTCCACCCCGTAAGGGAACGGTGCGATTAGATATGTATTTATGTATCTTTTTCTAAAATTAAAACATAGTTTTTTTGTACCCCAGTGAAAATATTAGATGAGGCAACAACCAACAATGTTTATTTTAGAACAAAATGTTGAACTACTCACCGAGAACAAATGACTTCAATAAAAATAATTGCACTATACAAATCATTCAACACTGTAGTCGTCAAGAAAAATCCGACACCTTAGTTCAGTCAGTAGCGTGTCTGTCTATTGAGCTAAGAGACCCGGGTTCAATTCCTGGAATGGCCGAAAAATGTATCATCGGTGAAATGTGATGAATTTACGGCTGGGGACTGGATGTTGTACCTGTCTTAGGGCCAATTTCATAGTCAAGTTTAGTACGCCTCAAGTTCGGCGCAACACTTAAGTTCATGACGACACCTACCTAAACCAGAATGGAGTGGGCCAGTTTCCTATGTGAGAACGGCCCATTCCATTCGAGTTTAGGTAGGTGTCGTCTTGTATTTAGTGTAGCGCCGCACTTGAGGTGAACTAAATTTGACTATGAAACTGGCCCATAGTCTCAAGATAGATAAGTCCTACGACAAGCCTAGCAAGCCTGTAGTGGAAAATATATGGCTTGGATAAAAAACTGACCTAAGCTACATATTGAAAACATTAATGGATGTAAAGTAAAAGACGTGAAGAAATCCCATATTGGGTGGGTTGTTGAATTAATACTTATCACCGCGTCTTACTACCCGTTCGGGTTATACGCTCAAGTACTCATTACTCTAATGAGTTAGGAGTTGGGAAGTTTGTATATAGAATAAATGAACTCGCATTTGGATGGAGGGAGAGTGGAAAAGCATTTAGGAAAAACCACCACCAGTTCACCCGAGTGAGATTCGAACCTCGATCTCCCCGTCCTCGGCAGTCTAGCTCAACACTATACTAGCGCGTTAGCTAACTACGCTACCGAGGAGGATGCTTGTTGTATTAAAATTTTGTGTACGCCAAAATGGAAGAGAAAGACATCCCATCTCCGTAGAATTAAAAACGTGACAATTGGCGCCCGCATTGGAGTAGAAAGGATTCGGGAAAACTTATCTCTAATAGACTCGGCGTAGATTATAACCCTAGACCTGTCATAGGCAATCCAGTTTATTAAAAACCTGACTTCTTAAACCACGTGACTAACGTTGCGATTGGTGTACTCTATTAGCTCTATAGGGTCCCTACACGATCAGTCGGCCTGTCATTCTTAGGACTGATCGTGTAGGGGCCCTATAAGATTTATAAATTAACCAAATTCTTCAAGACACAACATCCATTCCCCCGACCGTCATTGTGGAACGATAAGCCCAAATTTCACCAATGATTCTTTTTTTTGTCGCGGTTTTTAACCGAAACTGTAAACCTAAGCTCAACGAACAAATAATCGACTAGTAAATATATATTTAATTTAGATTGCATATTAAATATTACATAAACATCACAGCTTCTGTAAAATGAGCGGGGTGCGCTTACAGTTTATGAAATGTAACGTTTTATAACAGTCATCGAACGATTTAATTAACTTTGTCGTAAAACGAACCTAATTACTCCTACACGGATAGTTAAAACTTTCCTATTATGTTACGTTATGGAAAATGAACAATTGTCTCGTTTTCGCGGCGTTAGGTAACTGATTGCGTCGTGATATCCCAACAATGACCATTACATTGTGACTGTAAATACGTTTAAAATGGTTTACGAGCGCTTGCTTGCGAGTTGAAGGTTATACAACAAAAGAAGGGGGAAACGGGTTTCTACTCGACATATTGGGTAATCAATTTTAATTGAGGTGTTTGTTACGTTTAGTTTGCTTGCATTATATACTCTAATTAGTGCGCTTTGGGCTTATTAATTATATATTTAGGTGACCTGGTGGTCTAGGCAAGGTGTCAGACTTCTGAACTGAGGGTCCCGGGTTCAACCCTGGGTCCCGGCAGAGATTTATCTGATTACCAAACCCTTCCTTCACCTCTGACAAGACATGTATTAATCACAACTTGTGAATGTGGGGAATGCCAGGACTCCGCCGTGGTTCGGATTCCACGTTAAACTGTAGGTCCTCCATTTCATCTCGCAATCCCCCTACCATTACACATTAGCGTAAGTGCGTATAACCCGAACGGGTAGTAAGACACGGTGCTAATAATAATAATAATTATATTTTTAAACCATAATAAAGCAATAATATATCCTATTAAATGTTACTAAACATAGGCCTAAATTGTGGTTAAGTAAAAATGGCGGCATTATTTAACAAACTTTTTAAATAAAGAGAAAAAATTGTCATAAAATTCCAGAAAATCCTTGACTGATATTTAAGAAATTTTGAGGTCAACATGTGAAAAAAATTAAATTATATGTTTGTACTGAAGCAATATTTTATTTATTTTGGCAAAAAAAAAAAAACCATGCCAGAACACTGGCTGTTTTTTCTTGCGTCCCACCTTCCATCCCACCTTAATTGGGTGCACCTATATCTTTTCTACTTTCGGTTTAGCAGCAACAAAACAACTGCAGCTTATTCGGCATCCGCCGTAGTTATGAATTAACAGAGTGGCTTACGTGCGGCTTACGTGTGAAAGGCTGACGCTTCGTGGCGCCACACTTGTCTTGAAAGTGGCGCTTCCTTTTAAGGCCGTAGCCAGGGGGAGGTTTTGGGGGTTGAAACCCCCCTCCCCCTGAAATTATTTGCTGGCTACGGCCTTGATTCCCTTTTCGACCCAACTTATACTTACCGCCCTAGAGGACACACACTACAGTAGCCCCATGGCTTCTTTGGTGCTGACTGACAGCTGACTGCTTTGAAAAGTTACCAGACCAAATTATGTATCGCTACGCTAAAACCAAATGATCTGCAAACACATGTGTTCAGCAGCTGACACTTCTGACAGTCAAAATTTAGGTATATACCTAAATGTCAGCTGTGAGCCGTCAGTCAGCACCAAAGAAGCCATGGGGCTACTGTACCTACAGCCGATCACGCGCACAGCCCGGTGCCAACGCTTCATGACGTCACTGAAATCATTCTCAGACCTGTTTGTTATTCTCGTCACGCACAGGGGTAGGTTATGCCGGGGCACGTGTAACACTTCCGGATTTCTAGCAGTGTATCGGTTTTAACCTACCTTTTATTGACCGCCCTTTTTTTTAAATTAGCAGAACCGGAATGATCCAGGGTTGACGCACGCACGCTCGACAGGAAATAAACCAGCAAATAACAGGAAATTTGGAGGGAAAAAAATTAAATAAAAACATACTAAGGACTCCTCAAATGGTTGTTTTTGAACGTCGGTGGCTATACATTAGTTAATAGTAGTTTTGCTTTGTCCTATAATTCTGTTCGCTCAGCTCTAAACTCAAAATACCCCGCCTCCCCCCACTTAGCCCCCACATATTCAAGCTATTAGTTTCACCAACTAAAAATGGCATTTATATTTTGTGTGTAATTAGTGTGCGACTATTATTTTTTAATATCTTTATTTTCTTGACGAATATTGTCAGTCTATAACTTGACAAATATTTATAATGTGTAAATAAAAAACTGATTTTTAATATCTTAAATTGCCTAAAAAGTAATATTTATTATTGTAGGCCTACTGATCATTGTAAACGTTATTTTAGTTTGGTTGATTCTTGTTATAATTTGTTTAAATAGCCTAATTGACTAGTTTACATATTTCGATATATGGAAACAAATTAAATAGTTTTCTGTTGACCTAGTTTCTATGCTTACAAAATGAGTATTTATTTATTTTATATCGAATGGTATCGAGTATTGAGTAGACGAGGTGATAGTATCGAGCTAAGTATCGGAATTGAGAAAAATAGATATCGGCCCCCCACTATAAAAATACCTATGTGGGGCAATTTCCCTAAGAACTCCTCCCATGACTGTCTTAGGACGTTGCTTACCTGGGACACCACTGGAGGTCAATATAAGATTTCCCATTTTAGTGAATCTACGTTTTATTCAACGAGTTTTAAGGATATAATATTGAAACAAAACCCATAAATTCTTAGATAATTTTAAAAATAGTCCTACAGTGTCACACACAATTATTATTTCTATCTTGAAGTAGTTTTTTCGTAAAAGTATTTTTTATAAATCCTCTACAGTTCAGTATATTTGGTTTATTCACTAAAATGTCCTGTAGGAGTCTTCCTGCCAGGATGTAGATTAACAAACTCCGTGGTAGTAAATGTCTGTCTAGAATAGGAAACTAGGAAAAGGCAAAATTAAAAAGTAAGTTGATGTTTTAAAGGAGCAAATAGTATAGTGACTGTGTAAACTCGTCAGAGGAAGAGGGGAAGTGTTATCATTAGATAAACAAGAGCCCTCTCAGGGTGAACTGATCATTTTCTTCCCTCTCTTTCTATCTCGTACATTGGTGTCTAAGTGTGATAGTGCTTAGACTGCTTAGGTGCGTCGAGTTAAGATGACACCCGCTCAACAAATATTATATATATAAAATAATATATGATTAGTCGGTTCAGGAAGTTTACGTAAAATATCTCAAATAAATAAAATAAAATCGCCATTGGGAATCGAACTAATATCTTCTATAACGTTTGTAGGCCTACCTGGTCACTTAGAGACGAGCTACATGGAGGTTTGGTTTCTTGCTCAGATGTTTCTGGATCCCATCCTCCTACCAAACGAAACCTTGACAAACCACTGGTATATGAACATAACTCTTCTCAATTTAAATGCAAATTACTTGTCCTATTTTCTCCTAGGAATATACTCACTAGTACTGCAAGACAAGTATTTTAGTGTCTACAAAATGTGAACACAGAAGAAACGCATTTGAATCTATCTACATTATACAGTGTTGCGAAATTAATTTGAGGCCGTCCTCCAACCGGTTTTCAAACGGCAACCAACTTCCTGTTGAAGTGACAAAAAGGCGTATTATCGATTCGCGATTTATTTGTAGCACACAGTAAGAAGATGGTTTATATTTCTCTTGAGTTTTTACAAAATAGGGTAATCGTTTTTGATTGCTTTTTTTAATACCTACGTCTTGCTACTCCTTTCAACTATCCTAGTAGTTTAATTACTGTGGGTGCGAAAGTTGATTCTATGGCAATTACTGTGGGTGGGACAGTTGATTCTATGGCAATTACTGTGGGTGGGAAAGTTGATTCTATGGCAATTACTGTGGGTGGAACAGTTGATTCTACGGCAATTACTGTGGGTGAGACAGTTGATTCTATGGCAATTACTGTGGGTGAGACAGTTGATTCTATGGCAATTACTGTGGTGTGCGACAGTTGATTCTATGGCAATTACTGTGGGTGAGACAGTTGATTCTATGGAAATTACTGTGGGTGAGACAGTTGATTCTATGGCAATTACTGTGAGGTGGGACAGTTGATTCTATGGCAATTACTGTTGGTGGGACAGTTGATTCTATGGCAATTACTGTGGGTGAGACAGTTGATTCTATGGCAATTACTGTGGTGTGCGACAGTTGATTCTATGGCAATTACTGTGGGTGGAACAGTTGATTCTATGGCAATTACTGTGGGTGAGACAGTTGATTCTATGGCAATTACTGTGGGTGAGACAGTTTATTCTATGGCAATTACTGTGGGTGAGACAGTTTATTCTATGGCAATTACTGTGGGTGGAACAGTTTATTCTATGGCAATTACTGTGGGTGAGACAGTTGATTCTATGGCAATTACTGTGGATGGGTAAGTTTATTCTATGGCAATTACTGTGGGTGAGACAGTTTATTCTATGGCAATTACTGTGGGTGGAACAGTTTATTCTATGGCAATTATTGTGGGGTGGGGACAGTTGAATATATGGCAATAGAAAATTAAACTAAACGTTACTACCTAAATGAAGCAAAATTGTTTTATATTTCTCATAAAGTGTTCCGTTATTAAAACTGCAAAAGCACTGACCTTTTCTTGCATTCCCTTCTATGATAGTGTGTAAAGATAAAGGGCAAGTGTTTCTGCAGCTACTGTAGCAAAACAACTCAAATATTGCTTCTTTACAAACAGTTTAATTTTCTTCACGTGTTGATATCAACACTTGTTGAATATCTGTAATTAGCACAGAGGCATTAAATGACAAACTTTTTAAATTAAGAGAAAAAGTTGTCATTAAATTCCAGGACACCTTTTACAGATAATCAACAACTGTTGATGTCCCCGTGTGAAGAAAATATAACTTTTATGTGTTTAATGAAGAGTTATTTGATTTCATTTGACTAAAAAAAAAGTTTTCCTGAATTGTTTCCATCAAACAGTTGTGGGGGCGGGGGGGGGGGGTATTT
>CABFVX010002392.1:8183-19593 GCA_902151425.1 Timema shepardi | reverse complement strand
CCCTTCCTTTTTCAAACACACGACAGTTTTTTTTAAATAAAACAGATCATTAAATATGTTATTAAAAACTTAAGGAATAGTTGGGAGGCTAATTTTAATAAACATATAATTACATATTTTTAAATTCCACACAAAGAATTAAATATCAGTGAATTATGTAATAATTCATTTACGGTTTTGTAAGTTTATATTCCCACGCGAGAAGTAAATTAGATCCTAGCTCAGGGGTTTCCAAACTTTTTGAGATCGCGCCGCCCTTCACGTGTCAGATTTTCCGTTCGACGACCCGGTACCCGATATTAAAAAAAAAAAATGTTCGAATTCGATTTAGTGGCATTAAAAAATAAATAAATTGTCATTAAAATTACTAGCTTGTATTCTTTGAAATATAAAAATACAAAAGTAGAACAAAACTACAGAATTGAATAAGAAGGAATCAGGTTAGCCATATTTTTGTTGCACATGATCTCATGTATACAGTTTGTCCATAATGGCGAAACATGTGTCTTCGCTTATCATTTATTTGTTTGTCTTTATTTTGTAACATTTTGGCGAATTTAAGGCTAGTTTGCCTTGTCTTACACTTAACCAATGTATCATTTATTCCATTCTTTAAAATATGTACAAGTACATGTTGCATTTCACTATACATGATCACTTTTAGCCCTAGGGCGCTGCGCTGCACAGTTTGGGAACCCCTGTCCTAGCTTATAATCCGAACGGGTAGTAAGACGCGGTGCTAACAAAATAAATATTTTAAATGAAAATTAAATACAAACGTGACATTGATACGGTCTTTAATCGTAACTTTGGATATATTTTTTCTCCCCGGAGTTAGGGATTGTGTACACCTCCAGCGTTTATTAATTACGACGGTGTTAGATACAATCCTACTCTGGTAATATTTAAAATAAAATATTTATTTGGTTTATGGCACGAACATTTGTAAAAAGCCGCTTTACATAACGTAGCTTTGCTGATAATACTAATGTTTGTGCAAACACAGTTACATAAAGACGGCTTACATAACAACACCAAGAGAGTAAAGAGGGCATATATTTAGGTGGCGTCACATCTTTTTGTAGGAGATACATAACTATAGCTCTGAATCAGTGGGGGGGATATATATTTATGTAGGTTTATAATTTATATTATCGTATGTGTTATATATACTAAAATATATAAATTATGTAATGGCTTTAAAGAACAGAAACTCCGCCTCTGTTGTAATTAATAATAATAATTAGCACCGCGTCTTACTACCCGTTCGGGTTATACGCTTTAAGTACTAATTACTCTAATGGAATAGGAATTGGGAAGGTTGAATTAGAGGAAGTGAACCCGCATTTGCGTGGAGGGAGAGTGGAAAACCATTTAGGACAAACCACCCCCAGTTCACCCGACCGAGATTCGAACCTCGATCTCCCCGTCCTCAGCAGTCGAGCTTAACACGACAAGCGCGTTAGCCAACTACGCCACCGAGGCGCGTTGTTGTAAATAAAATAATTTTGAAAAAATGAATGGAAGCTACAGGGAAACTAATTTGTGAAATTGATCCTTCTTAATTCTTTGTTATTTACAGGACAGATTCTTAGGCGAGTACAGTCGCCACCGGAGTGCTAGTAATAGTTACCAGATCTACTCTCATGTATTCATTCGCCAAGCCATATGATCTGCAGGGCTGTCACTTTCAGCGGGCAAAACTTGCTCAAGAAACAAATTATTTTTTTATCATGTTTTCCTTTCAAACGAAACTACATCATGCCGTATTTAAACACAAACTTATAAAAATAACAGTTTGGATTATTTTTTTTAAACAACTCTCTGGTTTACTAAAAAAAAATGTTTTACAAACGAAAGCTTCTAAAAGGCTGCATTCTTTTCACAAATTAAGATGACTAATCAAATGAAATTAAGGCCGTTGATGACTTGATACAAACTACGTTCGGCATGTGTTTACAAAATAAAAACGTTTTATTTTGAAACTAATATTGTGTATGGCTCTTTCTATAGTTGTAAAAAAAACATATTTTATTTTTGTGGCCAGTTATAACAAGATACAAGTGTGAATATAATAGCTCCTGCTTGCTGCCTCAACTTCGAAACAAAATACATTATAGTTGTATTATTATATTTTATTTTGGTGGCCAGTTATAACAAGATACAAGTGTGAATACAATAGCTCCTGCTTGCTGCCTCAACTTCGAAACAAAATACATTATAGTTGTATTATTATATTTTATTTTGGTGGCCAGTTATAACAAGATACAAGTGTTAATACAATAGCTCCTGCTTGCTGCCTCAACTTCGAAACAAAATACATTATAGTTGTATTACTATATTTTATTTTGGTGGCCAGTTATAACAAGATACAAGTGTGAATATAATAGCTCCTGCTTGCTGCCTCAACTTCGCAACAAAAAACATTATAGTTGTATTATATTTTGTTCTTTCAATAAGTTACTAAAATGTAATCCTTAGGTAAGTATTGTCATACTCGTTTATTGACACCTTTGGTTGAAAATATAGTGCAGTAGAATCATGGTAACTCGGACCTAATGCGGACTGAGATGGTGTCGAGTTTTACGAATGAACTTGCATAAGGTTAACAGTAATATACGTATATTACAATATATGACGTGTTAATATAATGGTGTATATACATATACTTCATTCACGGTAGGAATTACTCTCTGGAAGGTCTTTTTTCCTGCCAATATCCCACTATATAATAGATTTCTGGTAGAGAAAAAGGCCTTTCAGAAAACAATTCCCACGCTGAACAGACTTTACTTGTAGGCCTAATACACAGAAATTCAGTACAGTACTGTACATATATTGTTGTATTGATTCGAATAACATGTTACTAAATTGGAGAACTAACAAAGACCCGCCTCGGTGGCGTAGTTGGCTAACGCGCTTGTCGTGTTGAGCTACTCGACTGCTGAGGACGGGGAGATCGAGGCTCGAATCTCGGTCAGGTGAACTGGGGGAGGTTTTTCCTAAATAGTTTTCCACTCTCCCTCCATGCAAATGCGGGTTCACTTCCTCTAATTCAACCTTCCAAATTCCTAATCCATTAGAGTAATTAGTACTTAAACCGTATAACCCGAACGGGTAGTAAGACGCGGTGCTAAATATTATTAAATAACAAACACAGCAATTGTAAAAACACCACAACACGACTGTTTCACTCGAGTTACACAAACAAACAGAGAGGTCATACAGTTGAATGATCTTGGATTGTGATGACTGGCGCCACCAACTGTGTGCGCGTGTCGAGTTACACGGAATGTCGAGTTTCCGAGACTAGCCGTACTAAGAAAATAATAATTTTCATTTTATGTTAACATTAGTGACTTTCAGACAACGTTTGCCATACAAATCTTGTGCTAGCTGTCAGATACCAGTTAATAATCACAACTCCGTTGGTGAATAGAAATGCCTGCCACTGGTCTGGGAGGTCGGGGTTGGTTATCAACTGGGTGGACAGGATATCGTTTTCTTCTTTTGAGGAGCACGCAGTGGCAGTTTCTTAAAATTCGTCCAACTTACCTACTCCCTTGAGGATATTATGCTAACCTAACAACTCCTAAAATCAGACTTCTCCAGTCAAATTTTCTTGGGAAGATTCTTTTTTTTTTTAACAAACAAACGTATATTAATGGTAGCCTAATGTTTTATTGGTATTGATAGTATCTTATCACAAGTGACAGTTGCAGATCAACTTGACGTATGATAAATAAGTTCTATAAGTATTTGCGAATTGTGAAGCATTAAAATAAATATTTAAAACAATTGAAATAAAGTCCTGTTGCTTAAAAGTATAAATTATTGTTAAGGACGTTGCCAACCTGATGTCAAGATAGGATTTCACATGTCAGTGAATTCACGTTCTATTCAGCGAGTCTTAAAGATATAACGTTGGGACAAAAACCTTACGTTCTTAAATAATTCTAAACATAATCCTACAATGTCACAAGATTATTATTTTTATCTTGAAGTAGTTTTTTTGTAAACGTATTTTTTATAAATCCTCTACAACCCAGGCTATTTGCCTTGGTCACGAAAATGTCCTGTAGGAGTCTTCCTGCCAGGATGTGGATTAAAAAAGTCCGTGGTAGCAAATGTCTATCAAGAAAAGGTAATTTTAAAAAGCAAGTCAATGTTTTCAAAGCACAAATAGTATAGTGACTGTGTATACTCGTCAGAGGAAGAGGGAAGTGTTATCAGTAGATAAACAAGAGACCTTTCAGAGGGAACTGCTCATTTTCATCCCTCTCTTTCTATCTTGTACATTGGTGTCTAAGTGTGATAGTGAGTGTGTATACTCGTCAGAGGAAGAGGGCAAGTGTTATCAGTATATAAACAAGAGCCCTCTCAGGGTGAACTGCTCATTTTCTTCCCTCTCTTTCTATCTCGTACATTGGTGGCAACGTCGTTAACATTCATGATTACAATTTAGTCTTTAATTTTGTACTTTAACTGTGATGTAATAATATTTCAATTTCAAGCAAAAAGTTATGTATAAGATCTTATCTTGTTTCTCAATATAAACACTATTAATCAATAATTAATTAGTCTAAAATTAGAATCCTAGCTCTCACGATACATATATTTTAGAAACTTAACATATTAGATTTGAAAGCCACCATGTTATTTTTTTTAAATGATGGGATGAGAATATTTGATTCCTCCTGTCATGTTGTTTTAGATAAACGGGGGTAAAAAAGTATGTTAGTGTGTCAGCGCCGTAAAACATTCTGGCTTCTCCTCTTATCTTTTTAGATCCCCCCTTCCAACTAGTTTTTACCCTCCTCTCTAAAAAATGGGACCGCAAGAGGTGAAGCAAAACCATCTTAATACACCTTTTATTTTTTAGGTCATGTCGAAGTTTGTATTAAACGCGCGACACACCGTTGAATGGTTATAAAACAGACCTCTCTCCCTATCCCCCCCCCACCCCTTCCTCTAGTTACGTAAGCTATTCATTCTGTAACAAGCTCTCTGGCCTTACTGCCTGGAAGATTGGGAAAACGTGCCGTGTTGTGTAAGTTCTACCCCCCCTTCCCCCCCTCTCTCGCTTTGTTTAATCTCCTGTGATGCGGCGAGCCACCTTTGTGCAAGCAACAGGGTCATGTGGTCGAATCTTTGACGGGACACAGCCTTAACACTGCGCCGTGTTTTTATTATTAAAAACGGTAGCTCTGAAGCATCAAAAACCACTGAAGCATAAAAAAAAATACCTTAAGGTTATTTGACAGTTAAAAACGTTAATTGCACAATTGCACGCGATTTGGTGTCCGCACGGTCTAAAAAGCTACTATCACAATAGACAATACCCAATATCACCCCTGAGGGAACTGCAGGTCTTTTGGAGAAAAGCTTTATCTTCTCTTTCTGTTAACCGTTGCCAAATCTCCTCTCTCTCAGTTATGTCTGTAGATGGTGTGCTGGGGTAAGAAAGAGCTACTGGCAACATCGACTAACCAGCGTTGCCAAACTTGTCTTATATTAGAGGGGGGGATTGACCACGAGATGACGAGAGAATGACAACTCTGTTTCCCAATAGTAGCCATGTAGTTCCCTCAGAGATGACATCCATTGTAGACTGCTGACGACTGGGAGATCGTGGTTCGATCCCGGTCGGGTGTACTGAGGATTGTTTTTCTCTACATGATTTCCCACTCTCTCTCCAAACAAATGCGGGTAAGACCGGCCGGCGACTTAAGTTAGAATATTACTTAATTTCCCTGAAATACCTCTGACACGCCGATTAGATCGTATGTATCTATATTTTGTTGATGATGTTGATGACAAAGAGTATGAACGTGCCAAGGTAAAGAAGAGACCTCTACTGTCGAGTTTCGTCATGTTGATGACTCGTTGAGGAAGTGCCCCTACTCTGCAACACGGATAACCAGTCTTGTCGGTTCTCCCCTTCATTTCCAACTGCTCGCTCGCCGAGGAGAACACATCAATAGTAAATGGCAGGGATGGGCCGGTTGGATTCGGGCTGCCCTAACTACATTAAAATTAATTAAATATATGCATTCAATTCTAGATTATATTTATTTAAAGTATTTAACGTGCACTTTCTGAACCGACTGATTATATAAACACATGAGAATTTCTAGTTAAAGGGCCAACCAATTTTGCCGGCAAAGGTATTTAAACGTACCTTCCAGGGTCTTTTACAATCCACAATCAACTTGGGACTGCCGGCTTTATTTCCCCGCCGAAGGAAGTTGTGCCACGTATTTTTATCGTTCAAGAAAAATTCCGTTGACCCCGGTTAGATTTGAACCCACGAGCATCGGGTCTTGAGGTGAGCACGATAGCCTAGAACCAGCTAAGTAGACTATATATTTTTTTTATCAAGTTTTGATCAAAAGTTCCCGCGAGTAAGTCTGAGATTCCTAGGATAAATCATTTGTGAACATATAGATGATGAATTGATGATATTAAATAAAAAAAACATCCCATTGGTTTTTTTGGTGTTGTTTATAAACAAACGAAAATAATCTGTTTAAGGCTCAATTACACAGGGCGAGATTACTAGCCACTTTGGCGGTCTAGGGGGTAAGGTGACGGACTTCTGTGCTGGGGTTCGGGGTTCAATCCTCGGTCCCGGCACAGATTTATCGGATTACCAAACCCTTCTTTCACCTCTGACAAGAAATCTTGTGAATGTGGGGAATGCCAGGCGTCCACCGTGGTTCGGATCCCATGTTAAACTGTAGGTCCTCCATTTCATCTCACAATCACCTTACCATTACACATTAGCGTAAGTGCGTATAACCCGAACGGGTAGTAAGACGCGGTGCTAATAATGATGATAATAATACTAGCTAGTCGCTGGCTTGTAAACTCGCTCACTCGCTCACTAGAGCTGTTCCTGGCAGCTTGTTCCAACAAGCTCAGCGAGTGTATGGTTACACTGAGCCACCAAACTCGCTCGCTCGCTTACTAGAGCTGTTTCTGACAGCTTGTTCCAACAAGCTCAGCGAGTGTATGGTTACACTGAGCCACCAAACTCGCTCATTCGCTTACTAGAGCTGTTCCTGGCAGCTTGTTCCAACAAGCTCAGCGAGTGTATGGTTACACTGAGCCACCAAACTCGCTCACTCGCTTACTAGAGCTGTCCCTGGCAGCTTGTTCCAACAAGCTCAGCGAGTGTATGGTTACACTGAGCCACCAAACTCGCTCACTCGCTTACTAGAGCGGTTCCTGGCAGCTTGTTCCAACAAGCTCAGCGAGTGTATGGTTACACTGAGCCACCAAACTCGCTCACTCGCTTACTATAGCTGTTCCTGGCAGCTTGTTCCAACAAGCTCAGCGAGTGTATGGTTACACTGAGCCACCAAACTCGCTCACTCGCTTACTAGAGCTGTCCCTGGCAGATTGTTCCAACAAGCTCAGCGAGTGTATGGTTACACTGAGCCACCAAACTCGCTCACCCGCTTACTAGAGCTGTCCCTGGCAGATTGTTCCAACAAGCTCAGCGAGTGTATGGTTACACTGAGCCACCAAACTCGCTTACTAGAGCTGTCCCTGGCAGATTGTTTTCCTTGTTAATCAAAATGTATGGAATGAAGAGGAACAGCAACAATATTGTACTTGCAGTAACTCGAAACAGATATTCTAGCGACTTGAACGGATCACCGGTAGCTACATAGCGTAGTTTTATGTCTTGTCTCCGTATCAGTCCATTAAATCATTGAACTGGTCGCTGTTTATTCCCGAAATATTCCTGTAAGCTACAGGGTCTTCATCCTTCAATTCTTTCAGTAGAGTATTAGATGCACCATATTTTCCACGTTTTGAGATCCAGTTTCTTACCCACATTCTTCTTGTTCTCCTATTTTTATTTTCAAAATCCTCGTCAAGTCTTTTCTTATTAAAAGAGAAACGACAACAATTTCCGCACGAACTACTAATCTAGACATTCGACTCCTACTAATTTACTAGCCTCACTTATTACACAGGGCGAGTCTACTAGCCAGAGGGTTAACTAGCTAGCGAGTAGCTTGTAAAGTCGCCCGGTGTTCATCTTTACTCGCTGGGATATAGCGAGCGGCGAGTCTACTAGCCAGAGGGTTAACTAGCTAGCGAGTAGCTTGTATAGTCGCCCGGTGTTCATCTTTTACTCGCTGGGATAGAGCGAGCGGCGAGTCTACTAGCCAGAGGGTTAACTAGCTAGCGAGTAGCTTGTAAAGTCGCCCGGTGTTTATCTTTACTCGCTGGTATAGAGCGAGCAGCGAGTCTACTAGCCAGAGGGTTAACTAGCTAGCGAGTAGCTTGTAAAGTCGCCCGGTGTTCATCTTTACTCGCTGGGATAGAGTGAGCGGCGAGTTTAGTAGCAGCGAGTAGCTAGTAATCTCGCGTAATCGACCCTTATAGTGATCTACACAAACAGCGACTTGAGGATTATTTTACAACTTACATTTCTCAATAAATACACAGAACTATTGTCTAAGCATCTAGAAGCATTTTTTTGTCATACCAGTAGAAAGTAGAAACTGCGATCATCAATAATGTATCTGAAATGGCCTCGGGATCAGATTAACTAATAATAGAGATATAAATACTTCAGTTCACCACTTACAAATCACACCTGGCATCGCTGACATACGAACACACGACACGGATTGGTGTCGACAGCTCCGCCCTGACGTCCGGGTATGAAACAAAGTTTTTCGGTAGATGTTAATATAAATTAAGAGCCGTCATATTTCTAGTCCCACGTCCCTTGGAATCTGCCCCAGCACAAACCTGGTCATTGGAGAATATCACTTGGATTCTCGAATTGGCCCGCCACATTGGCGATTTGTTGTTATTGTTCAGTCGTTTGTGCTCTATTTGTGCCCGAACATTTGTGCTGTGTCCTTTTAGATAACGTCTAATGTGGCGGGTCAACTTGAGCGAGCTGTGCTTCACGCCAGTCGCTCGTCTTTTGTCGCATTAGCTCATGGGTCACGAGGTTATCGTAAAACACGTATCGTTACAGGGAGAAAGACAAAAAACACACACACTCACACACTAGCAATTAATGTAAGGAAAAAGGAATAAAACAATCGTACTGACTTCCTCATATTATTGTGTGCTACAGCTTGGAAGGAAATTTTCAAAAGAGTATTTCGTTAAACTACCCTTGAATAAGTTTTCCACCATAGAAACAAAAACATCATCTTGAACAATAAACACTATTTGTATAAGCATTTTAAAACAAATTGTTAAACTTTTTAACAAATCTAAAATTTTCAAAAAAATAGTTTATTTGTTAACTATCATAAACTTAGTTTTAATTTGTAAAAATTAAAAAGTATAGGGGCTACTTATTTATCACGGAAAAACTATTCCCAGATAACCATTAGTATTAACTTAATCTTAAAGGGAAATTGCGAAAAAAATTCTAATTTTGACCTAGCTGGAGATTGAAACTCGGGTCTATCAAGTCGGTAATGCCCGCTATTGCGTGAGGGGGATGGCACGGGTGGAAGGGGTTGCTGGGAGCACCCACCGGCCACTGGGGCTTTCCCCCTAACCTAACTTAACCTAACCTAGCCTAAACTAGAAATACTCTTGTATGTAAAGTAGTTTAATTTATTCTGACATGGCAGAAAGGCTCGCACGACTGCTATACCCAATATCACCTCTAAGGCAACTGCAGGTCTTCGCTCTCTCTCACTCGGCTATCTGTTGCCAAATCTCCTCGCTCTCAGCTATGTTTGGAGGTGGTGTGCTAGAGTATGAAGGAGCTACTGGCAACATCGACTAACCAGTGTTACCAAACTTGTCTCAAATTGAAGGTAAATTAACCACATAAACAAGAGAGAATGACAACACTGTTTCCCAATAGTAACTATGCAGTTACCTCAAAGATGGTATCCAGCTTAGACAGGGCCAAGGGGGAAATTGACCAGGGCCTCACATTCCAGGGGGCCTCATCTCTATCAACCGCCGGCATCACCAGTCACCCTAGCTCTTGTTTCGGTTCCGCACTCAAGGATCTCCATGTTGAACGAATGCGGTAACCATTATTACCAACCTCTAGAGTCACTCCATGACGAACATTGCGAAAATACTCGCGATAATTAGGTTAAGTCGTGATATGCGAGCTCAGATGTGGAAGTGTGTTATGTACCATCACACACGATACGTGGAGTTTGTGCAACAGTCTGTACCTGTCCTTTGAGACAGGAGACCGGGATTCAATTCTGACCTCTTGCGCACAACTTGTCTTCCCCCCGCTCCCCCCTGCGTTACGTGATTTTTCACATTAAGGTGGGGCGACATAAAAGGTCAGTGTATGAGTAGTTTTTACATTAAAACAAGTTTATGGTTAAAAAATATATATATATCTTTTATACAAACGGAGCTAATTTTTATTCACATGTTGATATGAACAGTTGTTGAATATCTTTCAAGAGCATGGCGACATTAGATAAAAAAAACTTTTTAAACAACGAGAAAAAGTTGTCATTTAATTTCAGACCTTCTTGACATAAATTCGCGACTGTTGATATCACCAGGTGAAGAAAATAAAACTCTAGGTTTCTAATGGAGGAAAATTTTATTCGTTTCCCCCCCATCCCCTCCCAAAAAAATATATTTTACTATAAAAACTGGAAAAACACTGGTCCTTTCTCGCGTACCCTACATCCCAGCCTTAAGGGAAAATGTCATTATTTGTTTGTGACACCAAAAACATGAGCAATGATGTTTAAGTTGCGTAACACCCGCTTCGGTGGCCCCATGGTCTAAGGCGCTACTATCACAGTAGACTAGACAAAACCATTAGCGTAATTAATATATAAATGTAATAACTTGAACGAATAGTAAGATGCGGTGCTAATTAAAAGAAGTTACGTAATACTGATGTATCCCCCTCCCTCCTATGTAACAACATGTAAACTTAGAGTTACACCCCTTTACCTCCTATGTAACAACATGTAAACTTAGAGCTACACCCCTTTACCCCCTATGTAACAATATGTAAACTTAGAGTCTACACCCCTTTACCCCCTATGTAACAACATGTAAACTTAGAGCTACACCCCTTTACCCCCTATGTAACAACATGTAAACTTAGAGTTACACCCCTTTACCCCCTATGTAACAACATGTAAACTTAGAGCTACACCCCTTTACCCCCTATGTAACACAACATGTAAACTTAGAGATACACCCCTTTACCCCCTATGTAACAACATGTAAACTTAGAGTTACACCCCTTTACCCCCTATGTAACAACATGTAAACTTAGAGTTACACCCCTTTACCTGCTCCTCAATACAATGCGGTTTATGAATGACTCCTCTAAGGGACTCGGTTCGACACCGACGGGGTACCTAAAGTAATGTGAGCTGTTGTCGGCTGGAGGGTAGAGACGTGTGCTATGGGCCAG
>CABFVX010002391.1:82060-116634 GCA_902151425.1 Timema shepardi | reverse complement strand
AGGTAAAGAGTGCCTTGCTGCATGTAGGTCAACTCAGGCACATTATTCCCTCTGGTAGGAAAGAAGATTGCCTTACTGCATGTAGGTCAACTCAGGCACATTATTCCCTCTGGTAAGAAAGGTAAAGAGTGCCTTGCTAAATGTAGGTCAACTCAGGAATATTATCCCCGCTATTAAGAAAGAAGAGTGCCTTGCTGCATGTAGGTCAACTCAGACACATTATTCCCTCTGGTAAGAAAGGTAAAGAGTGCCTTGCTGCATGTAGGTCAACTCAGACACATTATTCTCGCTAGTAAGAGAGATAAAGAGTGCCTTGCTGCATGTAGGTCAACTCAGACACATTATTCCCGCTAGTAAGAGAGGTAAATAGTGCCTTGCTGCAAGTAGGTCAACTCAGACACATTATTCCCTCTGGTAAGAGAGGTGAAGAGTGCCTTGCTGCAAGTAGGTCAACTCAGACACATTATTCCCTCTGGTAAGAAAGAGTGCCTTGCTGCAGGTAGGTCAACTCAGACACATTATTCCCGCTAGTAAGAGAGGTAAAGAGTGCCTTGCTGCATGTAGGCCAACTCAGGCACATTATTAACGCTAGTAAGAGAGGCAAAGAGTGCCTTGATGCAGATAAGTCAACTCAGGCACATTATTCCCACTAGTAAGAGAGGTAAAGAGTGCCTTTCTGCATGTAGGCCAACTCGGACACACTATTCCCGCTATTAAGAGAGGTAAAGGGTTCCGTGCTGCAGTTAGGTAAAGTCAGGAAGTGGGTCAGCTGGCCAGTGTTGTGTTTGTCGCCATAGCGGCCGCCAATGACTCACTGTCTGTTCAAGCGATCTTATTTTTAACGCCGCGACCTACTGCCTGTACAGGCAATACACATTATTACGTACTTAGTACTATAATTAGTTAGGGATTAGGAAGCTTTAATTTAGAGGTAGTGTTCCTGCATTGGCGTGGAGGGAGAGTGGAAAACAACCTAAGAGGAACCACCCTCAGTACACCCAACCGGGATTCAAACCCCGATTTCACGGTGATCGGCAGTCTAGTCTACTGCGAGAGTGAAGCATCATCATACCATACGGCCACCGAAGCAAGTTTAAAGCGATATTCCTTGTCCGAAGATTACTTCTTCTTTTATAATTATGACTTATTAGCTATTAGAGATAGATTTTGAATGATGGACACTTTTTCTATCCCACTTAGAGAACAAAATGGTATTATCTTCAGTTAGAATGTTCTAGTGACTACATTCACTGGTATTGATAGACCATATGGTCTAGTAGACATTGAGAGCGTTACTGCACCAATACTCACAGAGAGAGTAGTAGTCAATATATTTAAGGGTCCACAACGCATCCGATTGGGATCAAACTAAGTCCAACCTTGTTGAAGTCTTATAAGCTAGCCCTGTGAGGCCAACCCTTGGGTCGGAAGACCAAGGTTCGATTTAATCTGCTGTTAACCAGAGACTGGTTTTACTATCTACTTTGGTTGTGAAGTATATATTATAGTATGTGCCCTTGCGATTAGTGAAATATCACCGGGATATAGTTGTTTTGATGATTAGGCAACAACGTATTCCTTTCGAAATCCTTGGATAGTTTGAAAGATCGCGCATGTATGAATATAATATTGGTAAATGAAACTTTTTAATTAATTCATTGTGTTTCTCACGACTTTGAAATATACGCTAGTGTGAGAATATAATGATTATAAACACAACTTTTTAGTAAATTCATTGTTTCGTTTCTTACGACCTTTAAATATACGCTAGTGTGAGAATATAATGCTGGTAAATACAATTTTTCAATCAATTCATTGTTGTGTCTCTTATGACCTTTAAATATACGCGAGTGTGAGAATATAATGCTTGTAAAAACAACTTTTTAATCTTTTCATTGTTGTGTTTCTTATGACCTTTAAATATACGCTAGTGTGCGAATATAATGCTGGTAAATACAATTTTTTAATCAATTCATTGTTGTTTTTCTTATGACCTTTAAATATACGCGAGTGTGAGAATATAATGCTTGTAAAAACAACTTTTTAATCTGTTCATTGTTGTGTTTCTTACGACCTTTAAATATACGCTAGTGTGCGAATATAATGCTGGTAAATACAATTTTTTAATCAATTCATTGTTGTGTTTCTTACGACCTTTAAATATATTCTAGTGTGAGAATATAATGCTGATAAATTCAATTTTTTAATCAATTCATTGTTGTGTTTATTATGACCTTTAAATATACGCGAGTGTGAGAATATAATGCTTGTAAAAACAACTTTTTAATCAATTCATTGTTGTGTTTCTTATGACCTTTAAATATACGATAGTGTGAGAATATAATGCTGGTAAATACAACTTTTTAATTAATTCATTGTCACATTTCGACGACCCGGAAATAAAAGCTAATTTTGGAATAAATATTGGGGGTTAAACGCAACTTGTTGGTTAATTCTAGTTAATTCACTGTCGGTTCGTTTAAGAACCCGGAAATGGTTCGTGTCATTGTTTGAACGCTTCCACCGCGGTGTGTTTTGTTCAATCTCTGTTATCAATCTCCTAGCACGCTCTACTCTAGTTGGAATACTGACGCGGCATTTACTCGTTATTAAGTCGATACCTTTTGTTGTAAAGAACAACTCATAACTCTAAATGCACGACTGGCGCAAGGGTTTCCTGCGGGGGCCTTAAAATTTGTGCCCCAATTGTATTATGTATAGTATGAAAAAAATCCACACTCCATTTGTGACGCAAAATAATAATAATAATAATAATAATAATAATAATAATAATAATAATAATAATAATAATAGGCTGCTAAAATAAAAAAATAAAAAATAAGTATAACTCTTCCCCCCCCTTCCCCCCTCTTCAATCAATGTGTACACATATATATCACCCCTTTCCCCATTAATGTTCACATAATATTTTTCGAAAGCCTTTAGTTAAAGTGATTATGTTGTTAATCATTTAATTTAAGTAAATAATTACTAGCGTATTTAATTTGAATAAATATTCTTTTTTAAACGCCATAAAAAAAACCTCCATGGCGTCAGCAATCGAGCCATAACTACCGAACAGCCTACGTCTGTTGGCGAAGATAGTTCCAAGACTTACTCAGATAGTGTGTCCCATGCGGTCAGCACAATTGATCTTCAGGCTATTTTAATCTCAGTTTTCCAGACAGGGGCCACTATTTTTTTTTTTTTTTCAAGTAGCTCCTCACTAGGTTGAGTATGACCTCGTTACAGACTCACAGAAACATCGGGAAGCGTCCGTTCTCGAACCCGGAACCTCTGTATTTGTAGCCAGGAACAACTCTATGACGGGGGGGTGGATCGCTTTTCATCTATATTTAATCTTGAGAAAATGATTTCAATTTCCGACATAAAATAGTTTTATAGTTATTAATAAATATATAAATAAATGAATTTAATGTGTTAGTTTTGATTGTGACTTTGGTTTTTTGAACATAGAAATATATTTCACCTTATTATCACATTGTTTGTTTTTTAATCCCATTATTAGACCATTTATTTTCAGTTGCAGCAAATAAATTAAGAAATAACTACTACTGTAGTAATTAAACCTTTTACTAAAATTAAGGGCACAATTTTTAGGAATGGACTGCCAAGGAGTACGCTAATGGAAAAAGGGTTGCGAACCACTGTCCTATTCGGTTCGCCTGAGGGATGACCATGTCTATCTGTATATATTTATAAACTTTCCTAAGATTTTGTCTAGTATTGATATTATTTTCATCTTGGGATCGACACTTTAACCTTCAGTTCTATGATTAGATTGGTCTGCCATAGACCTAGGGTCCTCCGGGTCCTGACAAAGAGATTCACTATTTGAATATACTTTCACCTTGTGGTACAATTAGTAAATATCTACGTGTGTATATAGTATTAGGTGTAATCTCTTGGTTTAAGTTTGTCTGTAGCCCGCTTCGGTGGCCGTTGGGTCTAACGCGCTACTCTCGCAGTAAACTAGACTGCAATGCCGGGGAGATCGAGGTTCGAATCTTGGTTGGGTGTAGGCCTACTAGAGGGTGTTTTTTTTATAAATGGTTTCACACTCTCCTTCCACTCAAATATGGGTTCACATCCTCTAAAATGTATATCCTTCCTAATCCTTAAAACCTTCAGAGTAATTAGTACATAAACATATAACCTGATCAGATAGTAAAATGTGGCGCTAAAAGATATATATAGAAAAAAGTTACGTTAAGTGTTTGATAAATCACCATTTTATCAAGTAAAATAGCAGGGGTCAAACTAAAAATAATCAAGACTCGTATTTTCCCCTGTCATGATTTCTTTTTTATTTTAAACTACTTTCTCTCCATCATATGTCATAAAATTTTAAACTCGCATTTTCGAGACTGGGAAGTTGGGCTTTCTTTGCATGTTTCCAATTTTAAATAGTTTCCGGAGTTTGTTGTTATTTTTGGCAGAATGATCATCGATCGGCAACTTTTAGCCTGCATCGGTGGTCGCGTGGTCTAATGTGTCATTCTAGTATTAGATTGGTAAAGTTACTAAAACAATTTTTTATCTATACATTAAATCATGTGATCTTAAAAACTGTCATTTTCAAAAGATAATCATTTTTCCCATCCCTGCGTCTCACTACCCGGTTCGGGATATACGTTTTAAGTACTAATTACACTAATGGATTAGGAATTGGGAAGGTTGAATTATAGGAAGTGAACCCGCATTTGCGTGGAGGGAGAGTGGAAAACCATTTAGGAAAAACCACCCCCAGTTCACCCGACCGAGATTCGAACCTCGATCTCCTTGTCCTCAGTAGTCGAGCTCAACACGACATGCACATTAGCCAACTACGCCACAGAGGCGGGTACTAAAATAGTTAGGGATGAGGAAGGTTGAATTTATAGCAATTATACCCATATTCTTGTGGAAGAAGATTGTAAACTCATTTAGAAAAATCACCCTCATTACAATCGATCAGGATTCGAACCCCAATCTCTCGACCCTTTGCAGTCCAGTCTGTTGTGAAAGGGATGGCTTGGATATAATTCAACCACCGAAGTGAGTTAATATATATATAAAGTAAAATGTTATCAATGTCAACCGAAAAACAAAATGTCTGTATTTTCTAAAACATTCCAGAGTTATTCCTAGTCTGACACCTTAGCTCAGCCAGTAACATGTCTGCCTATCGAGTCACGGGTTTGATTCCCGGCATGGTCGGAAAATGTATCTTTAATAAAATGTGGTTTTCCTATTTCACAAGTGAGGAATTAATGGCCGGGGCCTGGATGTTGTGTCTGTTGTAGATTTAAGTTAGTTTATAAGTCGTACTCTGATATAATCAGTCGGTTCAAAAAGTGCACGTCAAATACTTCAAATAAATAAAATAGCCTACTCCTACTATGCCCTTTACCCCCCAATACCAACCTCTGTCCAACCCCGTTTCAACCACAGAAATAATAAGGGGTATGGCCATGTCCAGGGTTGGGAGGGGCCCTGAGGGGGGCCTGTTGCTCAAGTCCTGGGTAAGATGTTAGAGTAGATATTCATCAAAAATGCACTAATGATTTAGCATTTACAGTCGCCCCATGGCTTCTTTGGTGCTGACTGACAGCTCACAGCTCACAGTTGACAGCTTTAAGAAAGTTACCAGACCAAATTATGTATCCCTACGCCGAACCATATGATCTGCAAAAAACATGTGTTTAGCAGCTGTCACTTCTGACGGTCAAAATTTAGATATATACCTAAATGTTGACTGTCAATTGTCACCTGTGAGCTGCCAGTCAGCACCAAAGAAGCCGTGGGGCTACTATAGTTTGCGACTGGTACTTTCTCTAGCTAGTGTAGTCCCCTTCTTGGTGAACACACTGTAATATGTCTGGGTTTGTCCACTTATTGATTCAGTAGTGTATGCTATGTATGTCTACCAGGAACTAGTCCGGCTGTCTCTTGGTACAAACAGCGCTGGGGAATGTCAGACAACTACAGTAGCCCCATGGCTTCTTTGGTGCTGACTCACAGCTTTGAAAAGTTACCAGACCAAATTACGTATCCCTACTGCGAACCAGATGATCTGCAAAAACATGTTTTTAGCAGCTGTCCCTTCTGACAGTCAAAATGTAGGTGTATACCTAAAATTTGACTGTCAGAAGTCAGCTGTGAGCTGTCAGTCAGCATCAAAGAAGCCAAGGGGCTACTGTATGTTATCATTAAAAGTGGAGAAAATCTGTTGCACAAAAATAAAAATAAAAATACAAACAAATCTTTTATTTCAATTTCGAGCTTTTGATTTTTATTCCTTCCTTCCGCCTCAACCGTCAAATTATTGATTCAGCGGTTAACCTACTTAACTAATAATATTGATTTTGTTATTAGGTACTGTTGAGTTTTTTTTTTTTCATTATCCAGAAAAGAGGATTATATTTAGAGCTCTGGTCAAGTAACATTTGTAACTTACTTCCTCAGTGCAAGATCGTGATATATCAATAAATTGTTGTTTAAAAATAATTGAGGAAATAACTTGAAAATAATAATGAATGACAAAACATGAGATAGCTTGAATTTTTTTTTTTAATCAATTAACGTAAAGCTTATCATACACTAGATCCATTAGTAAATCCCATTCTTGACTACTTTGAGTGCGTTCACAATCACTGAGTCAATTTAAGATACATTTAAGTTGACCTCGGTGGGTTTGGGGTAAAATACCCGCCACAGGACCTAAAGCTTGTGTATTTTCCTCGAGTGATCAGAATCTGTAGCACAACCTCCTTTGCAGGGGATATAAAGCAGTTGGTTCCAATGTTGACTGCGGAATTTAGAAGAACCCCGGAAGGTATGTGGAAATACCGTTGGTTGGCCCTTTCACTCTCGCTCATAGAAATTCTCGTGTGTTGATATAATCAGTCGGTTCAGAAAGTGCTCTCGTTAAATTCCTCAAACAAATAAATAAAATACACATTCATGCCAAGAAGGACAAAGCTACCGTGAAATGACAGCTCACTTCCAATATTAAATATAAATTAAGAGATATGTCGAATCCTATATTTCTTGAATCCTAATCTTAAAAAAATGTTCTTCCGGATCTTGAATCCAAATTCAAATCCTTGAATCTTTAAAAATGTATAATTTTAGTTAAATTGGAAATATTTAAAATTTAATAATAAGAAAAAAAAAAGAAATCTTGTTCAAGACTTGGTGCCGCTGACAAATGATTTTTTTTTGTCATACTTTTTTTTTTTAGTAAATTAATTATTTTAATACAATTTTATCTCCCCTCTCTCCCCCCTACCCCTCTTTGTTTTTGCTACTCTCTCAACCACACAAGTATATATAATTATTTTTACCAATTGTTCACAATCGTTATTTGAAGTCAAGTTCTTCATAATTGTATTCGAGATACATTTTCGAGACTTTTATGGATCTCAAATCTGTTCATTACGATATGATTTTAGGATTCGAGCTTCCCATCCAGACAGTATAATACTTACTCAGTTTCCTGGAGTATGAGAAGCGCTAAATTTGTAATATAAATACCTTTTAGGTGAGGGCTCGCCAAGATAGCATAGGGATTGAGGGTAAGCCAATCCCTCCGAGGTGACAACTATGGGAGAACGAGGACTCAACCAGTGCTTCTGAATGAGGACTAACGTCTCAGATGTACGTGAGGGGGCCATCGACATGGATATGAAAGGGGTTCTCTCAAGTTGGGTGCATCCAGCCCCGAGCCATGCGGGTTGCGGGAATGGGCCCCCTCGTGACATACATCTGGAGTGGCATGGGCGTCTAGTGCATAATTATTAAGAGGGATGAAACTAAATACTTTTAACTTTAATTTAGAAAAATTAAATCTTTGTTCTAACCAAATGAATAACACGACTAATACGATAATGGAATTAATCATATATATTGCTCAAAATTTGGATATTTTTTATTTTTTTGAATGAAAAACAGATTATTGGGGAGGTGGGGTCGTGTCTCTCTCACCCCGCACCCCCACCCCGCACCCCCCATAAAGTTGCTCATGGGGATTGGTACAGGTCTGTTGTTTGGTCGCTAGCGTGATACCAATAAACACCATCTAGAGCAGACCGGCGAGTAATGGAGGAAACAGTCGTCGTACAGTAATACCAACCTGTTATTATCTTTGTTTCAGAGGGAATGTATCTCCATACATATCGGTCAAGCGGGGGTGCAGATGGGCAATGCATGCTGGGAACTGTATTGCCTGGAGCACGGCATCCACCCTGATGGCCAGATGCCTTCGGATAAGACGGTCGGCTTTGGGGACGACAGTTTCAACACGTTCTTCAGCGAGACAGGGACGGGGAAACACGTTCCTAGGGCTGTTTTTGTTGACTTAGAACCCACTGTAGTTGGTGAGTATGTGTTGGTAGTTCTTAGAGGAAGCGCAGCCACATCAGCATGGAAAGAGGATGGAAAACCACAATGATGAATCACATGTGTAAACACTATCTTCCACCTAGTGGACCATGATGATAACATTTTATCTTTTTTTTTTAGCACCGTGTCTTATTACCCATTCTGGTTATACACTTATGTGCTAATTACACTGATGGTTTATGGACGAGGAAGGTTGAATTTAAAGGAAGTGTATCTGAATTTGTGTGGAAAAAGAGTGGGAAACCATTTAGGAAAAAGCACCCGCAGTACACCTGACCAGGATCAAACCACGATCTCCCTGTCATTGGCAGTTTAGTCTCTTGCGAGAGAAGTGGGTAAGATGATAATTGAGTCTTGATCTCTTTGTCATCATCATTTGAGTTTATTGGTTAAGATAAGATAAATGTAATATAATTATATTATAATTAAGAAAAATAAAGTTTTTAAAAGTCTTGAACAACCGTTAATCTGGAAAAGTTCACAAGTGCAGTCTATTTTTTTTTATTTAGCACCGCGTCTTACTACCCGTTCGGTGTTATACGCACTTACGCTAATGTGTAAAGGTAGGGTGATTGTGAGATGAAATGGAGGACCTACAGTTTAACGTGGGATCCGAACCATGGTGGAGGCCTGGCATTCCACACATCCACAAGTTGTGACTAATACACGTCTTGTCAGAGGTGAAGGAAGGGTTTGGGGATCAGCTAAATCTGTGCCGGGACCGAGGATTGAACCCCGGACCCCAGCACAGAAGTCCGACATCTTACCCCCTAGACCGCCATTCCACCGTTACCACGTATCAAACTCTATGTTACAGATGAAGTAAGGACGGGAACGTACAGACAACTATTCCACCCCGAGCAGTTAATAACGGGGAAGGAAGATGCTGCCAATAACTACGCCAGGGGACACTACACTATAGGTACACTCACAGCTTCAACACAAGCATGTTTAGTAGAGTTGGTTTCATGTTCGAGATTTATTGAAATATCAGTAGGAAACAACTGGTTCATAAACATTCTATTAACGGTGTAGTTTTTACTAAATAATATGCCCGACACCTTAGCACAGCCGGTAGACTGAGCAAAGGATCCTGGGTTTAATTTACAGCCTGACTGAACAATGTATTGTTGGTGAAATGTGGGTTTCCCCTTTCACAGTGATGAATTAATGGCCGGAGTGCTGAGTATTGTGGTTGTTCTATATTTAAATTAAATTAAAAGTCTCGTGTCAAAATAATCAGTCGCTTCAGAAAGTGCATGTCATCTAAAATAAAATGCATCTTATATAAAAAAACTAATTAAAATGATACATCTTGCAGTCGATTAGCCAGGAAATTGAAAGCAAGATTACTATTGAACCGGAAAAAAAAAGTTCCAAAGTGCGGTTTTCTACATTCACAGCAATATTGAGATTAGTATCACTTGAAGAGTTTTTTAAAAAAAATTTGTTGTATCTTTTAAAATATGGCATAACGATTTGACTAATCTTGATCAAACTGTTTTCTAAAGTTTAATAGTAAAAAAACTGCACCAAGCTGCGACATCTGCTCTGAGCTGTTTTACTTACCTAATTTTTAGATATCATCTGTGGGGTGAGATGGACTTTTAAGTATACAATATTCTACTTATTACCTTCTTTCAAATATAATACAGTTAGAATCCTTAGGAATTTTCAATATTCAAGATAGTAAAAGATATATATATATATATATATATTTATTTTCAAAATTTTGAATTGTAATTTGTTTTGGAGCTCAACCCCAATATACTTCTACGGAGAAACTTAGCAACCAGGCCTCGGACCATTAATTTAACACTTAACTGAATGTGTGAATGTCATGGTGGATACAGTTTATCTAAAAATGTTAACATATTTTAATTAATATTTCTATTTTCTATTGTTCCTTTACATTCCTATTGCCTCTTATGTTCATAATTTTTTTTACCAAGGTTCGGATTAGAGTTCTAGATTCGATACTTGGATATAAAATAAATTTTCTAATTCGAGATTGGAATTTGTAAAATAGTGTATTCGACCCATCTCTAATATAAATATTATAATTCTAGTATGTAGCACATAAATACAATAATATTATTATTACTAGAAGTTACTATTTATACCCATTCAGAAGAGCTACTCTCCTTCAGCGATTGTCTTTAAAAAAATGTTTCAGGTAAAGAATGTATTGACCTGACGCTGGACCGTATCCGCAAGATGTCGGACCAGTGCGCCGGATTGCAAGGTTTCCTAATCTTTCATTCGTTTGGTGGAGGGACGGGTTCCGGGTTCGCATCCTTGCTAATGGAGAGACTCTCGGTGGAATTCCCTAAAAGAAGCAAACTCACCTTTTCTATCTACCCCGCCCCGAAGGTAGGAACCGGTGAATGATGGATGCTCTCGCTACGTACCTCCTGTAGATGTCAGTAGTGGGCACAGGCACGTGGTAGAACTCTTAGAGTAGAGTAGCTCACCCTTTAGAACAAGGGATTAACTTCATATATAGTCTATCCACAGCTTATAAGGCCTTTTTACGACATTTAGAAAGTATCCCCTAGAGCTACTCAGATGCAACCGATAGAGATACACTAGTCGGCTTGATTATGACCCAGGAGGTCGCAGTTTGGTCCCCGCCCAAGTGCACTGGAGTTTTTTTTTAATCCCCATCGTACTACACCATCATCTCTACAAATACACGCTTGTGCATTTCTTGATATTTAAACTATTCTTATATTATCTAGTGCAGTGTTTCCCGAACTGTGGCACGCTTACCCTCAGGGGTAAACGATTTATCACTTCTTTTTTTTATGAATTTATGTTTGATAAACAAATTAATGCTCTGTCACAAATTTGTTTATCTTACCTCTAATGTTTTATTAAATTTTTTATTGACTGTTAATGTGTTTCAAGATAGCAGGTGTTTATTTCCTTTTTATTTTCGTTAATAGCCAGAAGGATTGCGTGGTCTAGATAAGCCTGGGAAACACTGATCTGGCACAATGGTGCGATAGCATGTAAACAAAATGCTTGTGCATTTCCTGATAGTTAAAACTCCCCTTAGATTGTCCAGCACAATGGCACAGTAGCATGTAAATAAACAAACATGTATACATGCACTCAGGCAAGTTGCTTTTGACTTGTTTCGGTTTTGACAGATGTGGATTAAAACATTGTTACAATAGGCGGAAATTGACATTGGTATGGATATAGCCATGAGTTAATATCAATACCAACAGTTACATTAAATATGGTTGAAACATGATGATCCTGAACACAGGAATTGAACTAGGGACCTTTGACTCACCGTGAGAATGCTCTACCACTAAGCTAACCAGCATTCGTCGTGTGTTTACGGTCATTATTCCTTCATAGTTTAAGGCGAAGACCTGCCTCGGTGGCATAGTTGGCTGACGCGCGAGTTTCGCGTTGAACTAGACTGCCGAGGACGGGGAGATCGAGGTTCGAATCTTGGTCGGGTGAACCAGGGGTGGTTTTTCCTAAATGGTTTTCCACGCAAATGCAGGTTCACTTTCTCTAATTCACCCTTCCTAATTCCTAGTCCATTAGCGTAATTAGTACTTAAAGCGTATAACCCGAACGAGTAGTAAGACGCGGTGCTAAATATTATTATTATTATTATTATTTAAGGCAAAGTCAGATATAAACTTTAAACTATGAAGGAAGAATGACCTTGATGACTCAGTGGTAGTGGTAGCATTGACACACTAATCTAAAGTTCCCATGTTTGATTTACATGTCCAGGTGTCATTTTTCAATTAATTTAATTCAATCAAAATATTGTTTATGAATATTTCTAAGCTACTGGTGAGTACTTACTAGAGCATGTGACAGAATTAGTCATACAGGCCCAATAAGTGGTGGATAGAGTATATATGGGAATAGCGGTGACTGCAATTTAATGTCTCCATTCTGACAGGAGATATTTAATAACAACATAAAACATTACAGAAAAGAATAGAAGCTTGTTTGCATGTAATTTTTGTCATATTTATTTACAGAGTATAGACGATTGTTGCGAGGTCTCTCTCGCAACAATATATCATAATTTATTCCCGGACCGTTTTGTGTACATGAGCGCTTAAGTGTCAAGACATTCGTGAACTATAAGATTCTTCAGAGGATTACATTTTGAATCCTGATGGGGACATTTTCAGTAGAGGTTTATTGGATTTGAATACAAATTATTCAGTATCTAATATAATCGAAAGGGTCCCAGGCGTTGACTGATTCATGAAAATATAATCCCTCCCTGTTTAAAAACAATCTATATTAATAAAATAAAGAATTTGTTTGTCTGTTTATCCACGAGTATCGCACGATATTTACAGCACTCGGAGAGCTAAAATTTTTAAAACTACTCCTGTGCGCCTTGAAGCCGGTATTTTAAAATTTTGACTATCTTTTATTTTAATCAATTAGAAACCGGGTCAAACGCATAAAGGCTACAGGCTACAGGCAACAGGCAACGAAGGGCTTAAAGACACTAAGCTTAAAAGTTACCTTCCATATTCAATCATTAAACTAAAAACATTTCTCTCGAGCACCGCCGGGTACTTAGACTAGGTTTTATATTAATAACTGTAATTACAAAATAATTTGGTATACATTTTACTGTAATCTTGTGTACCGCTTAGATAGCCACATGGTGCAAGGCGCTAGTCTCAAAAGAGACTAGACTGCTGATGAGGAGGAGATCGAGATTCTGTCGGGTATACTGAGGGTGTTTTTTTATCATTATTTTCTTATTTCCCTCCATGCAAATGTGGCTACACTTCCTATAGCTATAACCTTCCAAAACCATTAGCGTAATTAGTATATATGTGTATAACTCGAATGGGTAGTAAGACACAGTGCTAAAAGAAATTTAAAAAAAATTACATGTCTATGAGCGAACTATTGACTTTCATCTGTCATGTTGTTATAAATAATGTGTGTGTGACGGCCCATGCGGAGAGTTGAATTGGTAGCTACTGTTAACCCACCTTCATATAAATATGTAATAGATATTAACTTGCTAGTGACTATTTAAACAATAAATTTGACTGAATTACAGCCCATAAACTAAATACAATATCATAATACATTCCTCCATAAGGCATAAAAATAGTAACTAACTGATTTACTTCCATATAACTTAATCTGATAATGCATGTTTAATCAATTAATTTAAAATATTTTTCTCCCCCTTCTCAGAATTGTAGTTTTTAGAGCCATAAAAAACAGAGTACATATAATTTAAGTGTTTGTACATATTGGTTGTTTTCCCTTTATTCTACAAACTAAACATATTATAAAATCATGAATCAAGAAAAGAAAAATACATATATTGAAGCTAAGATAAACCCGAATTACTTAAATGATCCAAGATGGCAGACTATTGTTGTCGGTTCAGTTTGGTTCAAAGAAATACCTCGAGCCTGCACTAAGTTTATAAACACCCAACATCATAAAGAATGGCTACATATAACACTTATCATATTTTAAGGCGGGGATGTTGCGGACACGATAAAAAGTCAGTGTTTTTTTTATAGCAAGACTCTTTTTATCAAAATCAATAAAATATTGCTCCGGTAGAAACATAGAATTCAATTTTCTTCAGATGTTGATATCAACAGTTGTTGAATATCTATCAAGGATGGGTTGGAAGTTGATGACCACTTTTTTTTTATCTTGATTTAAAATTTTTCTCATCTAATGCCGCTATGTTCTTGACAAATATTCACCAAATGTTGATATCACCACGTGAAGAAAATTAAATTCTATTTTTCTACCGGGACAATATTTTATTTATTCTGTTAAAAAGAGTTTCGCTGTAAAAATGAAAAAAAATAATGCCCTTTTCTCATATTCCTTACATCCCCCAATTTAAATTAAATCAATTAAATTAATATAGAAGTATTTGTAATTCAATTCTAAGTGTGATTGTACAAATTACCTATTAATTTTGTTCGACGTTGATACCGATCTCTATATTTCATTGACCACTACTGGAAGGGGAGAAAAATTGTGTTACCGTGCCTGAGACTGAACTAGGAGAAAATCCACTGATCGACAAATCTACTGGTTCCTATCTTTGGAGGCGCAGGCAGGAGTTAAGGGGTAGTTTATTAAAGATGAGCTACACTAGATTAATTACAAATTAATAATCTTGATTTATCTGGAAAGTATTTGAGTTAATTAAAATGTTTTAAGAATATAACTAAAGGAAAAAAATGTTATAGATTACAGGTAAGTTTAATAATTTTTCCTATTTAATTTTAATCATAAATATTTCAAGAATTATTCATTAACCCTAATGATATGCATGTTTGTATGGAGATTAAAAAATACCATAAAAGTATTACAGTGTTGATTCCCAACAAATAACATCATTATAATCATTTTTTAGATGAGCCAAAAGAAAAAATATCATTTTTTTGAACATTGATTTATGTTTGTAAGAGTAATATACGTTCTTTGGACAGATATAGAGACATTGAATTTCTTTTTTTAGAAAATTAAATTTATTTTTTACAGCAACTAATTATTCATTCATACATATGTAATGGCCAGAACAACTAAGGAGTTGAAAAGGTGCCGGTTTTGGCTTTGCTCAGATAAGAACATTATTATTATTATTAGTACAAAACACTTGGCACTGGCTCTCCCTCAGTGGTCTTGGGGTAGAGTGCTCACCTCAGAACCGGATGTTTGTGAGTTCAAACCCAGCTGGTGTCGTCGACAGATTTTTCTTTAGTGAAATCTTTCAGGACATTCATTGTGTGATTCCTTTTTTTTATTCCTGAGACACCATTTTAGTAAATTCTAGTTAATAATGAAAACTCTTACAGTCCAATTTTCATAGCAAGAAATTTATCACACACCTGGAAAAGCTACTAGATCTACTTTCACGTATTCATACATCAAGTCATATGATCAGCATCTGTCACTTTTGATATATAATCAATATCTATAAAATAATATTAATATTATAGTAAAATGTTATTATTTATAATCATCAACCCGCCTCGGTGGCGTAGTTGGCTAACACGCTTGTCGTGTTGAGCTCGACTGCTGAGGACAGGGAGATCGAGGTTCGAATCTCGGTCGGGTGAACTGGGCGAGGGGGTTTTCCTAAATGGTTTTCCATTCTCCCTCCACGCAAATGCGGGTTTACTTCCTCTAATTCAACCTTCCCAATTCATAATCCATTAGCGTAATTAGTACTTAAAGCGTATAGCCCGAATGGGTAGTAAGACGCGGTGCTAAATATTATTATTATCATCATCATCAACTGTTTCCAGCTTGTGGCTGGGTCAGTTTAGTTAAATGCCTTCATCTTCCTCTTTCCTTCAACCATTCTTCGGTATTTACTTGTTTCATTCTTCTCCTCTAACTTGCACACTTTCTGCTATCTGCTCCTTCCATCTCTTTCTTGGTATCCTTTGTGGTCTTTTTTTCTACACATTTCATCTCCATTGTCACATGTTATCATTGTCAGCAAAAAAAAAAGTTTGTCTCTTATAGAAGTTTCTTTCTACCAAAATACTACTAGATATCAACAGATAAGTTGTTAAATAGTTGACAGTTTTTTTTCTCTTAGATTATTAGTTTTTTCATCGTCATTTTAAAGTATCTGTTGTGTCTGTGTGTGTGTGCGCACATGACACTATTCCAAGTGTGTCAACGCTTATTGATGATATGTTTGCGTAACAGAGCCCCTTAATATGTTTTTACCGGTGAAGGGGAGTCGACGGGTGAGTGTCGGGTGAGTGTCGGTCGTGAAGTTTCTTGGAGAGACTTATCAAAGGAGTGATTCTAGACTCGATGGGAGCAATGCCACAGCATGAATAATGAATCCCCCAGTACCAAGGCCGTGCCTTGCGGAGAATATTGATTATAACGATGGGAACAATACAAGCTGGAATTCCTTTCACCAATCATGTTTTTTTTTAAATATCACCCTTTTTAAGGATACAAGATAAGTGTGAATATATGTGTAGGTGTATTAAAAGTTCAATTTTCATAAAAAGAGCTTTATCTTACAGCTAAAAAAAAGCTACTAAATCAACTTTTGCTTATTCATAGATCAAGTATTGTGATATACACTTGTAAATTTTGATAGATATTATTAATACCCATGAAATAATATTAATAATTTGGTAAAATGTTATCAAACACTTAAGCTCAGTCGGTAGCATGTCTGCCCACAGAATTGAGGGTCACGGGTTCGATTCCTGGCACGACCAAAACATTTATCATTGGTGTAATGTGGGTTTTCCCCTTTTCACAGTGATGAATTAATGGTTGGTAGGGCTGGGTGGCTATCTGTTCTAGATTTAAGTAGGTTTATAAGTTGTGTGCTGATGTAATCAGTCCGAACAGAAAGTGGACGTTAAATATTTCAAATAAATAAATAAATTAAATACAATGAGAGCCAAATCAAAAATAGCCTTTTGCCGTAAATAACTAAAAATATAATTTTGTTTTATTATTTGAAATATATTTAAAAAAAAAATACAAATTATAAATATGTAAATAATAAAATTAAGAAAATAGTAGGATAAAAATAAAAAATATTTATAATATTTCTTACATTAAAAGCGTCATAATTTATCGACATGTTGTAATGTCAGTTTGTTGCCCAATTATCGTTGTTAGCTTTAGTTAATGTGTCTTGTTAAATAAAACCTACTTTGCGGCTTATTTTAATGTATATACTTAACATGGCATGCCAGTTAAATAAAAGAAAATAATGCATATAAATTAACTATGCATGAATAAATTCAGTTTGTTCCATCCATCCAAAGTTATAGCTAATTTTTCATTGTTTAGACAAAATGTTACAATTTCATTGCATGTTGGATTGAGTGTAATAATATCACTTTATTACTATTTATTTTTGTGTGTTAGGTAATGACATTTGAAAATGTATTCATAGTATTTCAAAGCTGAGCACTTTAATTTATAATTTTTGCTAGATAAAAAAATATTTCTATAATATAAATATAGAACCTAAATATGAAATTTATCTTTCCAATACAATTATAATATCCAACCGTTAAAAAAAAATTAACAGAGCTTTCTTCACACAACTGAATAAAGCCGACAAAGACTCGAATCTCATATATACCTGCTGTAGGTGTCCACAGCAGTTGTCGAACCATATAACGCCATATTGTATACACATCCAACTCTGGAGCATTGTGAGGTCGCCTTCATCGTCGATAACCAGGCCATTTACGAGATCTGCCGGAAGAACCTCAACATTGATCGACCCACGTACACTAATCTTAACAGGCTCATAGGACAGATCGTATCCAGGTAAGTAGCCTTAATTTGTCCTGAAAGGTAGCACACTAATCTTAACAGGCTCATAGGACAGATCGTATCCAGGTAAGTAGCCTTAATTTGTCCTGAAAGGTAGCACACTAATCTTAACCAGCTCATAGGACAGATCGTATCCAGGTAAGTAGCCTTCATTTACCCTGAAAGGTAGCACACTAATCTTAACCAGCTCATAGGACAGATCGTATCCAGGTAAGTAGCCTTCATTTACCCTGAAAGGTAGCACACTAATCTTAACAGGCTCATAGGACAGATCGTATCCAGGTAAGTAGCCTTCATTTACCCTGAAAGGTAGCAAACTTACCTTGGATGGTCCCACTATGGCGCGGCTTATAAGATAGGGCCATTATGTAGTCCGTCACTACACCGTGGCCTCGTCTTATAAATCACACCATTGATACCTTTCATGGTGAACAAAGTAAACCTTTTAATGTGTGCATAATTGTAGTTAATTTTGTAGGATTTTTTCCCCTCTATACAACCATTGTGGCTGTCAATATTCTATGTCAGTGTTTCCTAAGCATTCTCCTGTCCCAGACCCCTTTCGGGGCCATGGCCTCACCAACATAATCTGTCCAGCCTGCTCTTCATTAATAAAAACACGTGTTATGTTGTAAAGTATTGTAACATGTTAGGGGGCTGAGATGGTATATAATGAGAATAGGAAAGGAGAGAATACCAAAGAGAATAATAGAGATGAAGTATGTAGGAAAAAGACCTCAAGAGAGACCAAGAAAGAGACGGGAGGAGCAGGTAACAGCAAGGGTGCGACCGAGAGGGGGAGAAGAAGAATGGTGGGAGGTTAGATGAAGATGGAGGCATTTTACCAAACTGATCGAGCCATAGGCTGGAAACATTTGATGATGATGATGATGCTAAGGTCTTATTGTGATGGGTTACTTCCACCTTATGTGGCCCGCGTGACTTCATCTGTTTCGGCCTACCTCCTGAACAAAGACAGGTATAGGACTAAAACGGAAGGCAACTGACTAAAGAGCCGACTTTTCTTGGTCAAATCTCACTTTCTTTATCATATGAATAAACATCTGGCCGCTCTAAATTTTAATAACTCTTTAGGGGAAAGTTAAATAAAGTTATGATGGAGGGTTAGAAAAGCTTATAAAAATTTATAGGATCATATCAAATACTGCGCTAATTTGTTTATCAGTTTTACTACTATATAAAATAGCTATTGATTAATAAAACTGACGAGTGTGTTGAGTACCCTCTGAAATCCTTCTCGTACCTCCGGGGGTAGACGTGCTATAGTTTTGGAACACTGTTATGGATTATAAATACAGTTAAAATATTGATAGTGAATTATTGGCACCTACTTCGGTGGCCGCATGGTGTAACGCGCTACTCTCCGAGTAGACTAGAGTGCTGATGACGGGAAGATCGAGGCTCAAACTATAGTCAGGTGTAGTGAGGATGGTTTTTTTTCAAAATGATTTCCCTAACTCCATGAAAATGAGAGTACACTTACTCAAAATTAAACTGTCCTCATCCCTAACTCGTTAGCATAATTATTACATAAGTGTATAACCCGAACAGGTAGTAAGACACTCAAAAAAAATATTTCAGCACCAATATTTTATATATATATATATATATATATATATATAGAGAGAGAGAGAGAGAGTGAGTGAGAAAGTTTGATTTGAAAAATTAATTTACGTTTAACAATTTTGCCAATAAATTGTGAATTATTATATTTGTTTGGTCCACACAAATAACTACCCAATGGAAACAATAGATTGTTTCAAACTTACTTTGACACGTTAAAGATACATTTCAAAATGTCATGTGGCGCACAACAGAGTTATTTGCTACTTATTTGTCGTTGAAGGGGATTACGATCAAATGTCTCATATATATTTCATTTGTTTACAGCATCACCGCCTCTCTGAGGTTTGACGGAGCACTGAACGTGGACCTCACTGAGTTTCAGACTAACCTAGTCCCGTATCCCCGGATACACTTCCCTCTGGTACGAATGTTTTTATCACGCACCGCCGAGATTATTGACATGGTTTTATTTTGAAATGTATTATAAAAAAAAACTGCATCATTGGTCAAATGGTCAAAAGCGTTAGCTTTTGCAATAGATTGTAGTTTTATTAAACTTATTTTTGTTCACATACCCTCACAGTTTTTTGGTGCTCATTGCAAATTACATATTTCATTATCTACATCTAAAATAAATTAATATAGTAAATTTTATCTAAAATAATATATTAAATAGATAAAAAAGATGTAAATGAAAAGTGTGCATGTATAAAATTTCAATTTGTATGTGCCCCCTGAAATGCCTTTACATAACCTCGGGGGTATGTGTCCCGAATACCTCTGGACTAGACTGCCAGTGATGATATTAGGATTCGAATACTGGTCTGGTATACTGAGGCTGTTTTTTTCCCCCTTAAATAGTTTCCCACTATCCCTCCACACAAATACTTAACATTTATTCTAAATTCTACCTTCCTCATCCCTTTTTAATCCCAGTCAAAGATGATATCTGTTTCGAAGACAAATTGAAATTTGGAAGCTGTACACACCCTTACTCAAAATTATTGATTACAAAAGCAAAAACAAATCATGGTAATTAAAACATTATCAACGATGTTTTGTTAGTTCATTTAATTCCAGTGTGTGTGAAACAGAATACAGGGAGTGAATGTCGACAGAAATACACCAGCATCTGCATGGAGAGAGTACGTGGAATCACATTGTGGAACAAACACACGTGCTATGCGCATAGCTGGGGACTAAATTCTGGTCACTTGGGTATAAAGTCCAGATTGTTTTCACTCATATAAATTGTGTCACTGAGGTAAGAAATGTAAATTAATCATTTGTTTTAAGGCGACCTACGCACCGGTGATATCGGCAGAGAGGGCTGGACACGAAAACATGACAGTCGCCGAAATAACCAAATCATGCTTCGAGCCTCACCATCAGATGGTAAAGCTATAGCTGAAGAATATGTTAAGTCGACTATCATCTCATACATATTGAATTTATTAGTGGAAACATTTCTACAAAATAGATAAAAAATAATTTATATTTAGCTAAAATATATATCAACCTCCCAGCAATGCAATATAAATTAGTAACTGTCAATGATTTCTTCAGTTTTCTCTCTAGAAAACAGTTAATAACTTTAAAACTATGCTTCAAGATAATTAGTGAAATAAGTTACATTAAAAAGTCTCAATAGTATGAGTCAAGCTAATGAAAACTCAAGTTAGATTGGGTAGCCTGGAAAAATTAGAAAACCTATATGTTTCTAAGAGTAAAAGTGATCAATACACATTTTTTGAATCCAAAATCATTTCACAAATATAAACATAATATATAGGCTATCTATTATCAAACTTTAAAACAAACTGGCAATTGTTTTCAGATTTTTTTTTATAATCGTTGCTATTCCGCATAGCGAAGCATCATTCATCCTATATTAAAGTACATACTCCAGACTTACCCTAACCTTGAACTAAAGATAGGTTTTTTTTACAGTTTATATAGCAAAACTTTTTTAGCCAAAATAAATAAAAGATTTCTCCAATAGAAACATTGAGTTTAATTTTCTTCAACAGTTTTTGAATACCTGTAAAAAGCATGGTGGCGTTTTCTAACAAACTTTTTCAATAAAGAGAAAAAGGTGTCATTAAATTCCAGGACACTCTTGACAGATATTCAAGAACCGTAGCAATATTTGATTTATTTTGACTAAAAATACGTTTTGATATAAAACCTGCAAAAAACCCTGATTTTTTTCTTGCGTCCTCTACACCCGTATCTTTATGAACTATGTTAGTCGTTGATGTGTTTCCAGGTGAATTGTGATCCCCGGAAAGGGAAGTACATGGCCGTGTGCATGTTGTACCGCGGCGATGTCGTGCCTAAAGATGTTAACTCTGCCATAACAATGATCAAGAATGAGAAAAGCATTCAGTTTGTTGAATGGTGTCCAACAGGGTTCAAGGTAAACATTTACATGGAATGTTATAACTATAAGGAGGACCACTTTTTAAAACTTTGCTATCAAATAGAGAATTACAAAATCCTAACTTGTCTACCCCTTACCCGTTGAAAAGTACAGCCTATTATTTAGGGTGATTCGTAACTTTCTGTACAAACTTAAATTGGGAGATAAAGAACATTGAAACTAGGGATGGGACTTTGAATCCCTTGAATCCTTAAGGAGATTCGAGAAAATTCAGATTCAAGACTCAAATTATTAAAAAAAAAAGTCAATCTATGTAATAAAATTTATTTTATAGCTCTAATACCATAGGATAAACTTCATAAGCCGGTCCTTAACCAGTAATTTAACACTTCTCTGAATGTATGAATGTTATAATGAATGGATTATAAGGAATAATGTTAACATTTAATTATATTTTGTATTTTCCATTATTATAAATATATACACACACCCTCTTTTTTTATCACTTTTTTCCAAGATTCAGATTTGGATTCGAGTTGGATTTTCAAAATAGTGTATTCAACCCAACTTTAGTTAAAACAAACATTTTTCATAAGTGAATTGGTGTCTGCAGACATCACCTTTTGGTGCTCTAGGACGCTATCTATTGTCATCTGTTGTCATTCGTTAACACCCGCCCAGAATTCAAACCTTTCATAGGAGGATCAGTCTATTTTGAGAGTGACGCATTAGACCATCGAATTGGATTGCATGGTTATCGTGTCGGTATGTGACCCAGGACACTCAAGGTTAAATCCTGAAGGGCTAGTGCACTCCCTTTTACCTATTCTCCTTTTTTCCTCCTCCCTTAACTTAATTCGCCATTATCCTTACAATGTAACAGATCGCTAAAAATAATAAAGTGAAACTTGTACTGTCGAAAGGTTGGTATCAACTACCAACCCCCAACGGTAGTCCCAGGAGGGGACCTGGCTAAAGTCAAGAGGGCAGTGTGCTGCCTGTGCAACACGACGGCTATCATGGAGGCCTGGATGAGGCTGGATCACAAGTTTGACCTCATGTTTGCCAAGAGAGCGTTTGTTCACTGGTACGTCGGCGAGGGGATGGAGGAAGGTGAGTGAACCCCGCCGGGGACCATCACACACAAACATTGATCGCTGGGTACAAGCTTAGCGGATGACTTGTAAACAACTTAAGAGCTCATATTGCAGACGATTAATAGGGAAATTAGATATAACAATACACTCAAACCAGAAAATTTATAGAAATATGGTTTTCTGCAGAATTCATTTTACAACATTGAAATTGGGAACCGTTTAATAATTGGGTTTTTTCCCCTTATTTTAAAATAACTATTTTTAAATTTTATTGTGTTCATCAAAATATGGTAAAAAGGTTTCACTGGTCTTGACTCAACTGTTTTATAAAGTAGTCTACAGAACATCGCAGCATAATGCAACATCTGGTTTGAGCTATACTACTTACCTAAGTTATGTGCTATCCGTCAGTTGGGATGGGCTCTTAAGCAAGAAATTAACTCCAAATACTTAAATAGCTATGGATTTATTTTAAAATGCTTATCGTTTTAGGATTCACCTAATTTTTCTGTTCTTGATTCCTACATCCAAATTTCATTTGATTCCACAAACTGAACTATAGCCATTTTGACCCCGTTGTTTCTGCCTCTGTGTAAGATGGGGAGTTACAAAAGTTGTCATCCGGCAGGCCAGCAGACATAAGAGGTGACAAGAATGTCACCTAATGAACTTTTATTTAATACGTTTTATATTAAAGGTTTCTAACCCATTCCTTGGCGCAGGTCTGAATCAACATTTCATCGCAATAAGTTACTGTAATGCCATCTATCAATGAACCACTGTACTTTTAGCCAGTATGAATACTTAATATTGAAGCTGATAGATGAAGATACCAATTCCCTCCAATACCATGACCATTAATAAGTTAATAAATGAGTAGTGAAAATATTTATCATATACGAATATACAAGTAAAAAATGGCAGCTGGTTTTACGCAGAAAGCTCTGCTATACGTGCACCTGGGAAAGTTAAGACTCAACATAATTTAGTACCTAAGAACCATCCCTCCTCTACTAGTTCTTTGGGCCTATATTGGCTCCCACCCGCCTCGGTGGCATATTTGGCTAACGCGCTAGTCGTGTTGAGCTCGACTGCTGAGGACGGGGAGATCGAGGTTCGAATCTCGGTCGGGTGAACTGAGGGTGGTTTTTCTTAAATGGTTTTCCACTCTCCCTCCACGCAAATGCGGGTTCACTTCCTCTAATTCAACCTTCCCATTTCCTAATCCATTAGCGTAATTAGTACTTAAAGCGTATAGCCTGAACGGGTAGTAAGACGCAGTGCTATTATTATTATTATTATTATTATTATTATTATTATTATTATTATTATTATTATTATTATATTAGCTCCCCTTACCACTCAGATATTTGTTTGCAAGTGTTTATTTAGTTTTTACTTTTTTTTTAAGGTGAGTTTTCCGAGGCTCGAGAAGATTTAGCGGCCTTAGAATTAGACTACAAAGAAGTCCAGGAAGATGTTGTATCAGATGAAGAAAATGATGAATACTGAATTGATAAAAAAAAGGATATTTGTTTTTTAAGTACTGTAATTTCAGAAATCTTGTATTAGATGAATTATTACAGTTTTTTGAGATGCAACAGAAAAATAAATTGTGGTCAAGGAAGAAAAAATTAAGTTGTTGACTGACTTTTTATCTGATTGTTTCGCACTTTGACACTAACTCTTATTTATATGTAACAACTACAACAATGTTCATACCTTACTGACTTTTGCTCTGATAATATTCGGTAAGCCAGAGGGAATATATTAAAGTCTCAGTATTTAACATCGAATTGTGTGCTTTATGAATCAAACTATATTTATTAAAAAACTTTGTAATAGTAATATTATATAACTATTATGGCTATGTTTTCCATGTTTTTATTTTTGTATTAATGTAATACATAATTATATAAATCATTGTTCACATATTTTTCTTAAATACCAATAAAATAAATAAATGCCCAATGGCTTGGAATTGTAATAATAAGACAGTGTAGAAACACTGTACAATAATGTAAAGTAATTGATAGGGAAGGAAGCCAACCTGAAAGTAAGTTAAGGTTAGGGCTAGATAGAAAAACACACATTTTTCTCTTAATTTCTTAAACTATTTCACTAAGTTACACATCACACATAGTTTGAATTTTTGAAGATGTTCCTTTATCAATAGAAGGTGTAGTTCTATAGCCTGGCTTTCTTTGTGTTTTTTCAATGTGTATCTTCTATTGATAAAGGAACATCTCCGAAAATTCAAACTATGTGTGATGTGTAACTTAGTGAAATAGTTTAAGAAATTAAGAGAAAAATGTGTGTTTTTCTATCTAGCCCTAACCTTAACTTACTTTCAGCTTGGCTTCCTTCACTATCAATAACTTTATATTATTGTGCAGTGTTTCTACACTGTATTATTATACAATTCTTAAATACCATAAATTATTTTAATTCAATCAAGCACTATACACTTTGTGATAGTTATTCAAACGTTTGCCATATGTATATGTGTGTGTGTGTGTGCACTGGTTTGAGTAATTTCATACGTATTAGCAGGGCCCAGATTTTTATGACATGACATCTTTTTTTGTTCATCACAGACACGCTCGTAAGTGAACCATACATAAACGCTAATCATGGTCCTTTGCTTACAGATATGTATATTTTATAGATTTTTTTTTGGTCATTTTGGGATCTCTTAGTTTGCATCATTTTATTAGTCTTCATCCAGTCTGTGTTTTACAATATTCTCCTCAAGAAGGGGACTGATATACCCCAAAAATTTCATATTTATGTGTTTTGTTTTTAATTGTGAACCTTGAGGCGAAAAATTTTCTAGTAAATGTGTAGGTAGGCCTTGCCCTTTTATCTTCTTTTCAATGTTTGATTTAATACTGACTTTTGGTGCCATTTTTCCTTTGTTTAGTCATGTGTAGGCATTTATGGAAAGTTTTTTGAGTAATTTTAAGGCTTAAAAGGCTTTAAATACTTGGTCTTATTTTTTTTAGCATGCAGTTGTCAGAAAAAGAAGACAATATAGTCATTTTAATTTTTAATTCGCTTTGCTTGCGTGGTTGTAAAATACACATTGACCACAACTATGCTGGAGAAGGTTGCGTTGGGAGGGGGTAATTATTATTAATGAAAAAGATAATTGTAAATCTATGTTATAATTATATATCAGAATGTGATAGTTATTTGTTAAAGGCTTTTCATTATATTGTATTTTTTTAGTTTACAATTTTGTAAAGTGCGTATTTGATATATTTGTGTGCATTTATTAAGATTTTTTTTTTTAAGTAATTTAAAAAAATTCTTCATTCATTTTGTTTTATGATTATATTTAGGTGATCACAATCCTGGCTCTGCTTATTGTTATCACACACGACGATGTGTCATTATTGTGTAAGAGACTGAGTGCTGTTTGATCTGATTTGATCGAACATATCATTCATCCCCTCCATATAATATCCAAACACTCAAAGATAAATGTTCAATGCACAAAATATTGTAAGAAACATATTATATGGTTTTACACCCACTAGAAATGTGATACAAGATGGTTGAACTTCAGACTTCTCTCTGAGAGACTCTGATTTGAATCTTGGGTGGGACAAATTTTAGACCTCGTGCGTGCATGTGATTTGTAGTGCGCTCACTATAAGTGTTAACTGATCAAGACATGAGCTTACAGATGAGATAAACTATATGTGTGTTATTAAGAGTAACATGTGATTGTTCCAGTACAAGATTATAATTGTGACGATGGATTTGAGATAAATTAAAAACCAGCTTTAAAATAATAATTATAAATAGGAGACTAGTGAACATAAGCCATATATATAAATATAAAAAATACTGACTTCAGTTGTCTTGAGGTAAAGTGCTGACCTCAGGTCCCAATATCCATGGGTTCAAACCCAACCCAGGTTGACTGATTTTTCTTGAGCGATTAAAAAACATAGCAAAACTTTCTTCGGAGGTGGAAGTAGATCCATTGGTCCCATGTCGACTGTGGCGTGTAACAGAACCCTGGAAGGTATGTGAGAATACCTTTACCGGCAAAATTGGTAAGCCCTTTCGCGCTCGCTCATAGAAATTCAGTGTGAAAGGCAACAAGGAACCACCACACTTTCTAAACTACTCTCGCACTAACCAGCAGTGGATGGATAGAAATCACATCAAACCAACCTTCTGATTGTTGATTTAAGAAGAAGAAATTTGAATTAGTTTAGTTTCTAGTTAGTAGTTTCTAATTATGTATTTTTTATAAGTGTGTCACAAATTATCTAAAAAATTCCAGATTAAGCCAAATGCTATAAGTTGGGCACTTTGTACATACAAAACAGTGCGGTACATAATTGAAAAGCGTAACATTTGTGACATTTTTATGTACCCATCACTAACTTAAAATTCTTGATTTTAGAGTTTTGGCAATCTTGTACTGGAGCAATGATTTGTAGAGTTGGACAGTTAGCCACTCGATATGTGATATGTAGCGAGTATTATTTACAAACTGTTTGTAAAAATATTCAAGTTAAAATGTAATATAATAGACATTATATCTTAATTATTCCATGTGTAAAGTTTCTTTATTAACAGATGTGTTTGTAGATTATAATCATGATGATCGGAATGGATATTATTTTTTATGAATAAGACAATTTTAAATTAGACATCGAAAAGAGGATAAAAGGGCACGGTCTCAAAGTTCACAATTAAAACACAACAAAACACTTAAGTTGTGTACTTTTCAGGGTAAATCATGCCCCCCTCATCAGCAGAAGAGAGAGAAACCATTTTATTCAATAATGCCACCTAAATTTTCAAAGCTTTTTAAAAATTATGTGTTTTGTTGTATTTCAATAGTGAACTTTGAGGACTACATTATTCTGGTGAGTGTATAGACCTCCTATCCTCTTTTCCAGGTATAATTTAATATAATAGTCCTTTGTTGACATACCTGCAGTAATTATTATCATCATCACCATTTATTTCCATGTTGTTTTACTATAATAATGACTATGATACCAGTGATATGATTTTAACCAATAAGTTAATTTATGCAAAATATAATCCGTCCAAAAAAATAATAATGTTAGTGTTTGTTACTATAGAATAAAATAAAGTTTTTGTCTTAATGTTGTTTGGTTAAATTATTGAACTAATGTCCAGTTTGGGGTTAAAAATGAGGGAGAAAATTATTTTTTTGACATCAAAAGATTATCATGGTGTACATGATTATCATATTTCAAATGCTGGCTTGTAGATGTAAAAATATATTCTCACATTTGTAGTATCACAACTGCGCACGGGGAATTCAGCTGGAACAAATCAACACTTGAAATACTGGTTTGGTCGACCTCAGTGGTTTTGGAATAAAGTGCTCGCCTCAGGACCCAATGTTTGTGGGTTCAAACCCAGCCGGGGTTGACGGATTTCTCTTGAGCGATAAAAATACGTAGCGCAACTTCCTTCGAAGGAGAGGTAAATCCGTCGGTCCCATGTCGATTGTGGCACGTAAAAGAACCCTGGAAGGTATGTGAACATACCTTTCCCGGCAAAATTAGTAGGCCCTTTCGCGCTTGCTCATAGAAATTCTCATGTGCTCATACAATCATTCGGCTCAGAATGGTAACATTAAATATCTGAAATAAATTAATACTGGCGTGAAAGTAATTTGGTTACACCTTATCTGAAAAATGTGTACACAACAGTTTGAACAAACAAACGGCAGGGAAAATGTCGAGGTCTAGCCATCGTTTGGTTAAGAAAGTGCTTTAGTTTACCGTACCTCATATTTAACACTGTGGTAACCGGCCGCCTGGTATAGTGGTCATTGGTTCGATTTCCGGCTGGTATCTTGGATATTTTTCTCTAAAGAGGAACTACCCCAACCATCATTAATTAGGCTTGAGTTAGGTTCAAGTGGTTCCACAACCTCATATTATCACCCTCATACTCACTATCACCATCATACTCGCTATCACCCTCATACTCACTATCACTGTCCTCTCATCTCATCGGGACATGGAAAGGAAGTAAGATTAGTACATTTGGGCATCCCCCAGACAACGGTACATTAGTACTGGATAAACTTTCCATTATTGGTCTACGAATGATGCCCAGAGGCGCGATATTATTATAACACCATGGTTAATAAAAGTTCATTCTAAGAGGTAAGGATGAGAAGAATTGTTCTAGTAAAAGTGCACCTGCATTAGCGTAGAGAAAGAATGGGGAAAATCAAACGAATCACATCTGGAAAATTGGCCCCACACACCCCGGATGATAATAAAACCTCAACCTCTCCGTTACCGGGAGTCCAGTATGTAGTGAACTTGACACCCTAGACCTTGTGACCACTGATGTTGATATTATTCAATAGGGAGTTGGGGGAAAGATAAGAAAAAAAGTCACATGTAGGCCTACAGTTTTAAGAAGCGTTGCATACCCCTTGCAACAACGCCAAACTGAGCAGATGAGTGATCTAAGATTTCACCAACTTTACCGAGATAAATTATATTTTGATGAATCAATGTAAAAATATCAATCTGAGGATCGGCTTAATTTAAAATGCATGTGATAAAAAATGGTGAAAGTTGCATATCTTTATTTGTGCTATTCCTACACTAGAGTGTAAGTTGCGATGAAAGGAGTCAAACTCATGATATCCCTTTGAAAGACTCAGTTTCCCAGTGGGAGGCCACAGTAACTCTACCAGACCAGTGGTGTATACCGGTAACATCACCAAGGGGGTGTGGCTGATAAGAGATAAAAGTTTAGGTTTGAGGATGTCTGGATTATGTTACTCTACTATCACTTTAAATTAAGGCTGTTTCGACTAAAAAATATTGTATAGTCTTTAATCACTTTTGATAACAAAGAAAAAATTAATTAAATCAATAAATTATATGTTATATATATATTTATTTTTTTGCAGGGGTTTGTTTGATGGTTTTATCTAAAATAAGGGCCTAGAAATGGATCAGAAAATATCTACAATTACTTGTCAACTTTCTAGTTAAAAGAGCATTATCTCCAGATGGAGGTGGTTTGCTCAATGTCCAACACAGTCCAGTTGTAGCGCAGATCCTCCCACCAGGAAAGGTCAGGGGGGAAATACGGGGTATATCTGTGTTCGGCTAGGGCACACCAGTGTTTGGTGTATTTATATTCGGTTTGTATTGGTTCACTTATGATGTCTGTCGTAAGTGCACCTCTTTCTTTCTTTGGAATAAAGTGAAATATATAACATTATACATCAAACATTTTAAAGTTTAATACTAAAAAAATTGGACATATTCGTTTGAAATTGAAATTAGTCAACTGACAAATTATAATTTAGTTGATTGTTTCTCAATTTTGATTTACTGGTTCTATTAACACATTGATTAAACTAGTCTGACATTTTAAAATTGTGCTATTAGTCTTAAATATTAATCATTAATAACTAATTAATTAAATATTCCTCTATACAATGTTAGTTTATTTATAGTACATGTAAAAAAAAATTGAAGATTTGTTCATTTTATGTATGGTACCTTATCATATATTTTGGTCAAATTTGAAGATAAATGTTGTGTTTTTGTGTCTTTGTAATTTTGTGCGGGTTGGCCTAAAACTGCTCCAGCTACACTCCCAGCAATTGTGTTAAAATTTTAACTCGTGAATTTTCAAATCCTAACAATATTTAGAACTGGTAAAATTATTCTATTTAGAGTTAAGGTGGGAGTATAAGTGACAGGAGAGATGGGAAGTGTTTTCGCTGCTTTTATAGCAAAACATTTTTTTCTGCCAAAAATAAATCAAATATTGATTCAGTACAAACATAAGAGTTTAATTTTGTTCCCGTGGGGATATCAACAGTTCTTGATATCTATCAAGAGTGTCATAGAACTTAATGACAACTTTTTCTCTTAATTCAAAAAAAATTGTCTCATCTAATGTCGCTATGCTCATGAGAGGTATTCAACAACTGTTGATATCACCGTGAGAAGAAAATTATACTCTTATATTTTACTGGAACGATATCTGATTTATTTTGGTCAAAAAATAAAAAGTTTTGCTATAAAAAAACTGCAAAACAACTTAGCTTTTCACAAGTCCTTTACGCTCCAAACTTAATTTTTGTCTGCTTTTGAGAAATATTTCCCTTTGTTCCAATCTAATCACTCATGGATAATATTTCTAAGCCATCAGGCAATTATTAATTGTATGCATTATTTTAATATTCAGAATTAAATCATGCGTTATCGACACCATTGAGGCAAGTTAAATAAACATCGGCACAATGACGTTGATGTATCTACAGTTCTACATCATAGCAGCCATTGCCTTTTTCCATTTGCAGTGTGGTCAAGCAGAAATCTATGAAAATCAGTGAGTATTCATCACAGTCCAATTTTCATAGGAAAGGGTCATTAGAAAATAGAAACAAATTTTTTGGCAGTCTATATTGATAACATTTACAATATTATTAATATTATTTTATAGGTATTGATAATGTGTATCAAAAGGGACAACAGCAGATAAGATGACTTGATGTATGAATATGTGAAAATATATTTAGTAATTTTTATAGTTGTTAAGAGGACAGCAAAACAGAATAATTCGTGGTCATGTAGAACTCACAAAAGTGATAAGTCAGAATAAATGGCCAGTGAGATTAAAGACTCCAGAACGAGAGATAATATTAGTCGTCCAACACTTTAGCTGTATACTGAGCCAAGGGTCCCGGATTAGATCCCTGGTTTGGCCGAAAAATTCGTCGCTGTTGAAATGTGGATTTCCGCTTTCACAGTGATGAATTAATGACAAGGGGGCTGGATGCTGTGTCTGTTCTATGATTAAGTTAGTTTATAAGTCGTCAGTTCAGAAAGTTAGTTGTACGTTACGTGGTGTCTACCCATGCACACTACACCTGTTTCCCTCGGAGCAGTTTGACCCGGTTTCACTTTAAAAGTTGTGCAGGCAGGCCTTTACACGTCACTCTTGTGTTAACACTGTATTGTCAGTGATCGTAAAATCAGGGTTTGAATCCTTTGAGTCCTTTTTTTTTCCATACTTGGTTTCTCACTCTTACCTCCACCTAAATACAGGTGCATTTATTCTAATATTCTACCTTCCTCATCTCTACTCCATTAGCGTAATTAATCCTTGTGTATAGTTCAAACAGTAGTAAAGACTCCCTGTGATAAATTTAGAATATATATATATATATATATATATAAAAAAATTGTTATTATTTTTTTCAGGCCCAGGATAGTGACAGAACATGGCCATCTTTATTTGATCAGTGGTGAGAATCGCAATATCACGCTTCGTACTTCCGGTCGTGGATACGTCAATCTAAATGATGAGAATCTTGTACAGCTTTCTTCGATGGTAAATAAACAGTTTACTGTCAGATAAACTACCCTAAAGTAAGGTCAAATTGTTTGGTATCCATAAAAGATATAAGGGGTTTGATAAACCCTATATAGGTTGAAAGAAATACAACCGTGTGGGGTTTTTTTTTAAAGAAAATATTCAAATATAGGCCTACAAAGTTTTAAAGTTTGTCAATTCATCAATCATAGTTAGAGTTTATTGTAATTTAATAAAGTGAACATAAAGAGCGTTTTTTTAATAACAAAATGTAAGTGAAAATTAATATAAAGTTTCTGACAGCTAAAAAAATAATTTATTCATGGCTGTTAGAATCCTGTTTTTATCCTACTTTGAATATCCTTTTAATATTATTTATAGGCCTACTTAAATTTTGATAGTTTGTTTTACAATACAAATTTAGGAATGAGGTCGCTCGAATCCTTAATGATATTTTCGAGATTAAAGAATATGAGAAAATATCAGATTCAAGACTACTCAATAATTTTTTTTTGTTTCAATTTCTTAATATAAATTTGTTTTATATCTCTATAACTGATTATTGGTGGCTCAGAACCAATTATAATTACAGGATGAACTTAACAACCAGGTCCCAGAGCAGTAATTTAACGCTGTATCGAATGTATGAATGTTATAACGAATGAATTCTAAGAAAGTATGTTACCATTTCTATTTTCTCTAATGTTCATCACTTTTTTTCCAAGCTTTGGATTTAATTTCTAAATCCGGGATACGAAGATAAAGTGGAGATTCAGATTTGTAAAATTGTTTATTCTACCCAACTTTATATTACATTAATTAGTAAAATGTAACCTGCCTCGGTGGCGTAGTTGGCTGACGCGCTTGTCGTGTTGAAGCTCGACTGCTGAGGACGGGGAGATCGAGGTTCAAATCTCGGTCGGGTGAACTGGGGGTGGTTTTTCCTAAATGGTTTTCCACTCTAACTCCACGCAAATGCGGGTTCACTTCCTCTAATTCAACCTTCCCAATTCCTAATCCATTAGCGTAATTAGTACTTAAAGCGTATAACCCGAACGGGTAGTAAGACTCGGTGCTAAATATTATTATTATTATTAGTAGTAGTAGTAAAATGTAAATGATGGTAGTGCTCCATGTTAGTCCTCAGTAGTTATTTCTCATCAAACTATTTATCAACTCTTCTCGTGCTGCTGTTGCAGGCAAGAAATGCCTCCGAGACGGTGGAAAGAATACGGAGGAACGTGTTGGTAACTTTCCAACAGAGCCTCAGTGATCTGAGAAGCACACTGAACGGACGGCAAGGTATCGCAAGAAGAGTCGCTGTCATCGAAGCGTCCATTAACAATGGCTCGATAGGGGCCGGGCGTGGATCACCTGCTGCAGGAGGGGGAGGGGCAGGGGTAAGTCAGGGGATAATCTCAGACATGTGAATGGAATAGGGTTTATTTCAAGAACCATCATCATCTCAAATGTTTACGGCTTGTGGCTGGGTCAGTTTAGTAAAATGCTTCTATCTTCCTCTAGGCTTGCACCATTCTTCCTCCTTTAATTTCTTTCGTTCTTCTCCTCTCACTTGCACACTCTCTTATCTGCTCCTACTAGGCTCCTACTAGCTTGGCCTCCCTTGCTGTCTTTTTCCTACATACTTTATTTCCATTTTTTCTTTGGAATCCTCTCTTCCTCATTACATGACCATACCATCTCAGTCTTGCTTCCTCTACTATCTCATGTACTCCAACATCCTCATTACATGACCATACCATCTCAGTCTTGCTTTCTCTACTATCTCATGTACTCCAACATCCTCATTACATATACATCACTCGAGTGACCTTGCGGTCTAGGGGTAAGGTGTTGGACTTCCGTGCTGGGGGTCCGAGGTTCAATCCTTGGTCCCGGCACAAATTTATCTGAATGCCCAAACCCTTCCTTCACCTCTGACAAGACGTGTATTAATCACAAATTTTGAATGTGGGGAATGCCAGGCCTCCACTGTGGTTCGGATCCCACGTTAAACTGTAGGTCCTCCATTTCATCTCACAATCACTCTACCATTACATATTAGCTTAAGCGCATACAACCCGAACGGGTAGTAAGACGCGGTGATAATAATAAGATACACATCTCAGTTTTGCTTACTCTACTATCTCATGTACTCCCTATACTCCTACTCTTTCCGGGATAACTTAATTCTTAATCTTGTTTCCCCTCATGAAAGCTAACATGCTCCTCACAAACGTCATTTCCATAGCCTCCTCATTCTTAGTCTATCTTAAATTCAATCTCCATGTTTTTGCTTCATATTGGTCAATGGGTACAAACTACAAAGTACGCCCTGTACAACACTTCCTACACTCCAAGGGCACTTTTCTTATCCACAACAGGTCTCTTACTCACCTATATAC